>CAJNIZ010047087.1:11807-33899 GCA_905231905.1 Symbiodinium pilosum | reverse complement strand
TTTTTTTTTTTTTTTTTTTTTTTATGTAGGGAATCATACTTCATGGCCCAGAGCGGCCTTATACGCCGCAGACCTGTAGCTCAATGTTGTTTTGCTCCGCCTGGCGATGTCTCGAGCTCGCTTGATCGTGCACGGCGACCGTTCCGGGCAATTGCATCTCATGAATTTTGACGCAGTAGGGCACCATCAAGCAAGCCTTGAAAAGGCCTTAATGACGAAGGTTCTGTCACAGCTGTCCAAAAGTGAATTGATAAGCTCACTTTTCGAATACCTCTAGGCCCCTCTAGGTCTTAAACTCCCCACGGATTGTTTGCAAGCCGCTAGCTGAATTGTGCGCGAGCAGCTCTACTTGAAGACAGGCTTGTTTTCATACTCCTCAACAGTCGCACTAGCTTGGGCAGGTAGGTTGGCAGACGTCCCACCTTGAAATTTATCTTTCACCTCAGTGCAGCCTTTCTCATGCTTCTACATCCGTGCTGTGAAGAGAATGGGTGAATTGAGGTGTGGCACCTCACGAAGGGACACGTCGGTGTTGTCTCTATGGCATTTGCAGCCTGGCGAATTTGTTTCACAACCCTGTGTTTTGGAACGGTTTGCCATGCTAGCTATCAATGTCTCGATGTATAGAGGCGGCAGCACGACTGAGACCAATCCATCTTCTGTGATTGCACATGCCCGCCCCAGTTGCAGTGCACGTACCGCATGAAGGAAACAGCAAAAAGGACATGGGTGTATTTCTGCAAAACCCTAAACCCTAAACCCTAAACCGGGATTTGGCGCGGACCTTCACGGACAGATGGGCTCTGGTCTCCTACGATCCCTAGTGATATGAATCTAAATTCTCCTGAGCCCTCGAAGGCCAAGCAACCCTATATTGTAAACCCTAGACAATCCAAAAATCTAAACCCTGAAACCTATACCCTAAACCCTAAACACCCAAGGGTGGTCTTTGTGGATTTGTTTCTGGAAGCCACTAGTACATTTGCTAGGCCTTTGGTTCGTCAAGGAGCCCACCACAAGACCGTAAGCCCTGAACCCTCAAAGAGTATGATCGTAGTTTCCAGGTTTTTTTCCATTCCTCGCCTAAGCCCCACCCTAAACCCTAAACTCTAAACCCTGGGTAGGCCCTAAACCCAAAGCACCAAACCCCGAGGCAGGGAGCCGGTTCTTCGGCATTTAGTCAGGCCTGGGCCCGGGCCCCGTGCTGTGGTTTGGCAGGGTCACCGTGTCTTATCTAGACCCTTTCAGGTCACAGCTCCGCACGGAACAAGGTTTGGATTCTACAAGTTCTTGATGGGTAGATAGTAGTTCTTCCCAAGCAGCTGGGGTTTTTCATCATCCGGTATATCTCCCTTCGTGATGTCCGGAGCATGGTCATCTCCTAAACCTTACATTCTAACATGCTGAGCCCTAAACCTCCAAATTCCAGAATCTACAAGCCTAAAGCTCAGCACCTCTCGACTACTCAATCCTAAGCTACTTTCTGTGCTTCCTTGGAGTATTTTAGGGGCATTTTAGTATATTTTAGAGGTCCTTGGTCCTTGGTGCTCGCGGCAGCTGACTCCTTGGGCAAATTTAACAGCGTAAGCCCAGAAATCAGAATGCTTGCGTTCAAAAGCAAGAGTGAGGCGGCTAAAAACCCACAAACTCAACTCGTTGTGAACCGTATGGACGGAAAGGCCCAACCACAGCGAGGAGCGACTGAAGCAGGCTGCCCCTCGTGTGTGTTCCAGGATTTCCGAAAAAGTTTCACCAGCGGGGTGCTCAACCGCGCGCGCAGAAAGCCAAATTCCGTTTTAAGGAAAAGATTCTGATCAGAATGTGCTCAGGGTCGAAAGAAAAGGTTTCAGGCTTAGGGATCACCTCGCGGTTTTCCGTCTTTGATGTGTGAAGTTGGCTCTCATACGGTTCAATTGCAAATCAAGTCAGAGATGTTTGGAGTAGACCTGCCCAGAGGAAAGTGCAGCGACAATATAGTGCGCACCATCTTTTTGTGTCGTCCATGTTACTTGCTTGTCAACATGCCAAATTCGTAAAGACACGTGGGTGATCTCAAGCAGCAACAAAAATGCTGATTAGGCTCGCACGACAGCTTGTAATGGCGCCATGGCTACGGAGGATGTTCACCTGCCTTTGTCGCGGGCTCAGTGAAGGCTAAAGGTTCACATGATGCTTTCGTTGGTCAGCTTGGCGACTTGGTTAGCCTAAGTGAAACTTATCTTGTAGCTCTTGCCGACACCTTGGCACACAAATCTAGAGTTGATTCGCTGATCACGAAGACAAGATGGAAAAGAGTTGAGAAGCAAATGGAAATAATGGAGTATGCAATGTAGTGAGGATTCAAAGGATACCATATGGTCCACATATGGTAGTGTTCCAAAATTTACAGACCCAATATAGACCCTGAAGTACTATCATACGTCTCTTTGGGACCCCCAAAACGGTGCCCCTGATTTCGGGAAACCCCTCCCAATATGCAGGGATCAAACGTCAGATGCACCTTCTGCAATTTTCAGGCCAGGACTCGATGGAGCAAAGCGTGGCTTAGCTGCTAGTCTGCATTTCGCGTCGATGGTTTGGTCATGTTTGGGGCATTTGGGATGTATAGGGACTATAGGGTTATATAGGGATAGAGGGCTGTTTGGGAATCTATGGAGCTTGCTGTGGATGTACCCCCTAAACCCTAAACCCTAAACCCTAAACCCCAAACCCTAAACCCTAAACCCCAAACCCTAAACCCTAAACCCTAAACCCTCAACCCTAAACCCTAAAAAGCCTGGACGGTCTTGGACAGGGGCCGCCATCCACGGCTCCAACACCTTGGCCAGGGCCTTGGCTTTGAGGGTTTTAGGGTTTTAGGGTTTAAGGGTTTTAGGGTTTTAGGGTTTAGGGGTTCAGGGGTTTAGGGTTTTAGGATTTTAGGGTTTAAGGGTTTTAGGGTTTAAGCGTTTAGGTTTTAGGGGTTCAGGGGTTTAGGGTTTTGGGGGTTTAGGGTTTGGGGTTTAGGGCCTGCAGGAGTGTTATAAGTAAAGTCTGACTCTGGCCTTGCATGCTGGGTGTTTTGTATTTGGAGGCACAGGGTAAGTGCAGCGAGGTTATATAGGGTTTACGGGGGTCATATGAGGGTTATACAGGTTGCGTTCATGGTGTGTTGGTTGCATGTTGCTTTGCAGTTTTCTCCGGTTGGAATCTTAGGTCGGAATCTTCTAGTTCTCCTTCCAGACGGCGATTGTTGGGCAGTGGCCGCTTCAATGCTGAGGACGGCTGACCAGATGCTGATGGTACAAATGATCGTACTTATTGGGAGTATTCACTGACAACAATGATAGCCAACTAGTTGCAGTACCTGAGAAGAGTACATGATCATTGATATGGAGGGCCGTGCAGATGGTGCCTTAGGAGCTGAGATGTTTCCAGCGGATCCCCACTCCTTCCTCGACGTACCAGCAGAAAGCCCAGGCAGGCAGAAAGACATGGGTTCCGAGACTTGCTGAGATTTCAGCACCCACAACCCAAAACTCCATAACCCCCCACCCCGTGCTTGGTGCAGGTGTACTGGCAGAATATGGGACCAGTAAGGAAGGTTGGCAGCCGCTTCTCACTTGTCTGTCGATTTCAACGTCTTTGCTTGTTGAGGTGCAAGGTGACCTGGGTCTGCACACGCTTCCAGCGATGAGGGTCCGCAAGCCAGATGAGCGTGCAACTGCGTTCCAGATGAGCCTGCGAGGGCAGTGTGAGCCTTGCTGCCATGTTTCGTGTTTGACCAGGGTGAGTTCTATCGCTACAGAGCGTCGACAGCTTCATCCCAGGCTGGGGACGAAGTTTAGTTTTGTAGAGCCGATGGATCATCAGACAGCTGCGAGGAAGCAAGGGAGCAGGACACGGCCAGGCATGCTATGCAGATGCTGAATATCATCCGTACAAGGATTTAGTGTATGTTATGATATTAGAATATATTACATTACATTGTATTCTATCATCTTAGATTTTTGTATATTGTATAACAATATTTCGTAATGTGGAATGATATACTATATTGCAATATAATACAGTATATCAGCCTCACTTGGGATTTGCATTGAAGGCAATCGGAGCCTGTGGCAGAGAAGCCGACGATGCTGCCCAGGGAGGCCTGCAAATTCCCAAACAGCGGAAGTGACAGTTGAAGTCATAGGAACCCCAAACCCTAAACCTTGAGAGCGGGCAACCACATTAGTATCACTGTGCTGCAAGGCATCTCCTCTGGAGAAACGGTCCGAGAAAAAAAAGAAAACTAAACCTAAAGCTTGGGTCCAGGAGATGACAGCAAGCCTTTTGGATGAGACGGGCCCTTGGGTTTGGACATGTTGTTTACATGTCCATTCAGGGCAAGTTTCCGTAGTCTTGAGGATTTTTCCTCGGCGACCTCCTTCCAGGGACAAGGAGGACGACGCAAGATGCGGAAAGTTGGGATCTAAGCCCTGCCGGTGCCAGCTGCTGCAAGACTGGCTGCCCAGGTCTCAGAACCAAAAGCTGCGGAAGCAGACCGCATCGAATTTGCCCGAGTGCGAAGCTCAGAGCATCTTGTCTCCTGGCCAACAATGAAAAGACGTTGTCTAAGCATGAGCATCAGCCACTGAAAACTTCACTTTTCACGAAGCAATCAGGAAATTGCCACAACTAGCATGAAGCGAGAGTCATGGACGTAGTAAGAAGGACCAACAGTTGCAGCAAGACTAGGCAGACCGGCCACATTGCCATGGCCAGGGACCTGGATATGACTCAAACGGCCGAAAAGGTTGTTTAG
The DNA here is from genome assembly GCA_905231905.1 of Symbiodinium pilosum. Classification (NCBI taxonomy): domain Eukaryota; class Dinophyceae; order Suessiales; family Symbiodiniaceae; genus Symbiodinium; species Symbiodinium pilosum. Next base: position 29,113 of record CAJNIZ010047087.1, on the reverse strand, counting down.
GGCTTAGGGTTTAGCTACAAGGTTCCTGAAAATAACTTTTTAATTTCTGTTACCTAGAATCCTAATATTTCGCTGAAATTGTAATTTCTACTGGGGTTCCAAATCCCTTAGAGTTAGGGCCCAGCTGAATGTGCATGTCCAGGACCGAGCTACTTTGGCGGGTGCCTTAGCGACAGATGTTGGCAGCTTGAGCCCCCTGTACTCACGACATGAATGAGATATAACTTCCATGTAAGTCCCAGGGAATATATAGTCCTTATATATACAATGCCTTCATAACCGTTCTGCCGCGACCCGAGAAAACCCACAAGGGGCGGACGCGAGTTTGCTTGTTCGCTTCAAACAAACGTTTCCCGGAAACCTTTCGAATGTTTACTATTTGGTCAGAGATGAACTTTTCTGGGAAACCTTGGTTTCACGAACCGAACTAAGGTTTCCGGGATACGTTTGTTTCGTAAGAGGGAAACAAACCTTTTTCCAGAAACTTTCGCTGGGGCTGGAAACTATGGTTTACGGCGAATGTGAGCTTCCCACTAAATTCAGGTTTCTGTGAAAAGTTAGTTTCACAGTGTCACACTAAACTCAGGTTTCTGGGAAACAGTTTCTGCCCAAAAACAAACGTTTCCGGAAAACCTCAGTTTCTGCCTCAAAGCAAATGTTTCTGGCAAATCTTAGTTTCCGCCCATGGAACAAAGGTTTCCAAAGTTTCTGAGTTAGTTTGTTTCCCTAGACCCTAAACCCTTAAACCCTAAACCCTGAACCCTGAACCCTAAAACAAAAACCCTGAACCTTTAAACCCTAAACCCTGAACCCTGAACCTTAGACCCTAAACTCTAAACCCTAAACCCTTAAACCCTCAACCCCGGGGCCCCTCCCTCCCCTCCCTCCTCTGGCGTGGGAAGATCTCGAAACAAAAAGTTTCAGGTGCGGAAATAAACGACTTGTCAGCCTGACGTTTAGGGTTTAGGGTTCAGGGTTTAGGGTTCCCTCTGAAAACAAACCCTTTCGCCTCAGCCATTTGTCCATAGAACAGGTGTATATTCCCAACATAGGCCTGAGATATAACCTCCATGTCAGCCCTCGGCTGTACGATGCTATGCGTATATAGTCCTTCTATATATCGCCTAGATAAACCCCATGAACTGAACCCTAAACCCTGTTGAGAAGAATTGCCCAAGGTGAGCGGCATCACCACAAACAAGTCCCTATCACAGGCGAGTAGGCGGCTGGGAGCTAAGTTTGTTTCGTCTTTGGTGGTAATGAAATTACCAGTAGTTACAGTAGTAGTAAGAATACTAGGAAATTAGTAATAGGAGCAAGAAATATAATGATAGCAATGTAGTAAATGCTAGTAGACCAGCCGTAGTTGAAAGCAAGACGCTCTTGCTGAGGCTCATACATTTTCGGCAGAGAATCCTTGAAAAGTTCTCCACCATGAAGTCCGCGTTTGAGATGCTACCTGGCCAGACCAGAACTGTCCTACGCTGCGCTGCTTTCCTCACCACAGCCTGCCGATGAGGTTCGCGCAGGAGCACGGTCCGCATGGTGCCACAAAAGAGCTCTCCAAGAAGGAGCCGTGCTGAAAGGGATTAGCCGCAGCAAGTGCCCAGCCACAGAGGAGTTCTCGCGGTTCCTCTTCCGCCACTTCAACGGTCTCCCAAAGGAGGTGGGCGCCAGTGGTGTGTGCAGCATCTACAGGGAACATTTGGTCTGCAAAGTTGGTGTCTCCCTATGTTTTCGTGTTACATCCGAACGGCCTGTAATTTGAGGTATCTCGGAGATGCAAGCTGGGGGTGCACACACTCCTGCTACCCCTAATGCCAACTATGACTACTACAACTACATCTATCGCTATTGCTATTCTTGCTACCAATCTGACTCATGGTTATTATCATTGTTGTTATTAGTATTGCTAGTGTTATTATTGTTATTATCCTTAGTAGGTTATTCTTATTATTTGTATTATTACTTCCACTACGACGACTTCTCGTCTGCGGCTCCGGCTCAGGCAAAGGTAGAAAAGGTAGGTTTGTGGCATGGTGCGTTGCGCTGGATCGAGCACTGCGGTGCCTGGGGCTTATCAAAGTTATGGATCCCTGGTCTAGTTTTTAGGGTTTAGGGCCTAGGGTTTCGGGGGTTGAGGGTTCAGGGTTTAGGGTTAGGGATCCAGCTTGAAAAATGGAAAATGTTGGGGGAACTGCTGCACACGTCATGCAGTGAACGGTATGAGGACGCGTAGATACATAGGTGCCCACGTGCATGCAGGCATGCATGCATACATTCTCAGACACATGTGACACATTTTGAAAATATGTAGAGTAATACACTCCCTTCGTTGCAGATTTCGTAGGAACTGTAGGTGGCTTCCTGAGGTGCTCGCAATCATGAACCCCTGTTGGGGCTGCTAAGATGAGGGTCGTATCATAGAAGCGACCGGAACCCCAGACTTTCAATCCCAAACCCTAAATCCAAAGTCCAAACCCTGATCCCCAGGCCCTAAACCCCAAACCCTCAGAACCCTCAGAGCCCAAAACCCCTAAACCCTCAGAACCCTAGCGGTTTAGGGTTTAGGGTTTAGGGACCATCAAGTCGTCATCATCCACATAGCAGGTGTTCTCCAGGCGGACTGAGAGCCATGGCTGGGGCTTCCGCGGTGCGAGCCCTGGGACTTTTGCAAGCTGAAGTGGGGGTAGGAGGGTTATAGGGGGTTCAGGGGTGCTCAGGGGTTTTAGGGGTTTAGGGTTTAGGATGAGTTTAGGGTTTTAGGGCTTTAGGGATTTAGGGCTTAGGGTCTTGATGTCCACTTCGTATCTCCCTTCCCCATCCCCGCCCCAAGCTTGCGTAAGTAAGGGCGTGTATCCAAATCCGCGAGTAGCAAGCTGGAGCTCCAGTAGCACCTGCTTATAACCGTACTAACCAGTAGCCGGTACTTCCTAATTTTCACATTTTGGCGGATGGGATTCTGCAAGTCTGGGGGGGACTGTAATTTCGTTTTGGGATTTGAGTCTTACAATTTTTCGGGCGTTTGCATGCACGAGGTCAACTGAGGGGATCTGAGAGGTTAGGGGGTTCCAAGGTCCAGGATTTTAGGGTCCCTTTCCGAGGTTGTGTAGGGCTATGAGGGGGTGTATAGGTGCATAGCATTATGCTATAATCCCCTCGCCCCAATACTAAGCCTCCCCGCCCCTATTCTAAATACTCCCATTTTGGTATTATATTATGGTTTATGGGGAATATTTAATATTTAGATATTTGGGGGGATTGAGGGGTTTAGTATTAGGGGGAAGGGATTAGTATTGACACGGAAGGGTGGAGCCGGCAGGTCTTCATCATGGACATGAAGGGCAAGGTGATCATCAGTGCTTGCCTCGGTGGTGCTTGAAGAGCGGGGCTGTGGACTTCGGGCAGGCCTCATTTAGGTGGTTTAGGGTTTAGGTGTTAGGGTTTAGGTCTTAGGGTTTAGGTTTTGGGGTCCAGGTTTTAGGGTCTAGGTTTTAGGGTCTAGGTTTTAGAGTCTAGGGTTTAGGGATTCAAAAACATGGTATGGCTAATTCCTCCTTCAGTACCAGCGTTCGTTCCGCTGAGGTAGAAACTATCGAGGTGAGGTGCCGATGAACATCACCGAGAGGCCTGGGGCAAGCTCACACCGTAGCTACTGCCCCCAAGAATCCTCGTATGTGCTATAATTTGAATTATACATAGGAGTATTGAAGGGGTTACCGACCAAGGTAAAGGCTAAGAGTTTACTATCTTTTTGCCCCTTCCCTAACAGTGCAAATTCATCAGCACTAAGCCCCGAAACCCTAAGCCGCAGCCGCAATCAGTGTCAGGTTTCAGCAGCACGTTATCGATGCGGAGGATGCCGTGATAAAACCCGTATTCTGCGAGGACGCATTCATAACAGAGCATGTTTTGTGCTGTGACTGCGGGGTTTCAAACTTGGAGTGTCCCCGTTTGGGGGTCCGAAGAGCGGGGGACTAGTCTGGATCCTTTCGGGGTAAAGGGGGGAACCCCATAACCCTGACATAAGGAACTGCCATTTGTTTCCACATTTGAAATGGTCATAATTTGCCTCCCGACACCAGGATGGCATCAGCTTTGCCTGGATCCAGCCCTTTGCTCAAAAGTCTGCGGGCTTGCTAGAAAATTGGGATTTACGGTTGAGGGTTTAGGGTTTAGGGGGAATATTATTAGGGTGAAGCGATTAAAGGCATAATAGTTCGCCAACCCTTACGTTTGGGCATAATATGGCAGTTAAAGGGCATCCTGTTTGGGAAACTTATCATGCAAACAAGTTGGAGCCAGCGGTGCCTCAGTTATGAAGCCACCGGCCTCACGTGCGAGATGCTGCTGAGGTATAACAATCTTTACTTGTTAGCAGGGCCCTCAGATTTGACAGGAGAGTGCTGTGCTGTGGGCATCCTGCCTGACAGAACTTGGTTTAAGGCTGTTACCCAGAGAAACTCCAATGCCACCTTGATTGTGGCCTTCCTCTATAGATTGGCGGAGGTCCGAGAGTGTCTTCAGCCACATTACGTCAATGAAGTTTTTGGTGCCAGGTCCTCAGAGATTACTTCAACGAGCTTGAGGAGGAAAGCATAAAGGACTGGCATCGTGCAAAGAGCTGGCCCTAAACCCTAAACCCTAAACCCGTGTTGTTCTGCTTGAAGTTGTTGGGAGGATAACTTTGTGATCACCTACGAGCTCCTAGATGAGATGATGGACAATGGCTACCCTCAGACAACGGAGGCATTTGCTTGGCAGTTCCCTGAATCTCGCCGCAACCAGTCTGCTCAGCAAGAGGTCAAGATCTTGAGGGAGTACATTAAGACCCAGTCGCATCAGTTGGGATCTCAGCCGTGTTGACCTGCGGGCTTTCTCTCCGTGATGGTGGCGGTGATGAAGATGATTGTCATCCTAATTACAAACTTGGCTTCTTTTGGTTATGACTTCTGTAACGGTTAGCCACCAACTAGTGCTGTTATGACTACTAGTACTTGATCATTTTTTATTAGTATCACTAGCAGTATGATAATCATAGTTTTTAAGTCTTATTGTCACTATTACCCTAATTTCCCTAAGGGTCCAAGTACCTAACAATCATATACCTACCCCAAAAGCTGTACTTGAACTACTATTACCATAAACCCAAGTACCTAATTATTGGGTACTTGGACCCTCTGGATTATCTGTATTCTCAACCTCAAGCTCTAAACCGTATACCCGCAATGCGCTTTTCTGTTCTGAGGCTTTCTGTAGATCAGATGCGGCCGCCCACAGCAGTCACCAACGCCGTGTGTGGAGCCGAGGTTAGAGTTTAGTCCCCCTTAAGTGAATATGGCTTTGGGTATATTATAATACCATCCCCATATACCCTATATTCTATCTACTTAAGGGGGACGCTAAGTGGAAGAACTTGGTTTAGGGACTAGGGAACTCCTATTACTTCGTATGATAATTCCACTGTAAGGGGGAATGACCCAAAGTATCATCAAGTTCGAAGTGATGCAACGTCATTCCACGCCTGTGAAACAAGCATATGATGGATAAGAATTGATAAGAAGCCTCGTTACGAGTCTCAGTTGGGAGGATGGTTTTCGTTTAAATGCTGTTTGAATGTGCTGGGGCCATGAAATCCGACTGCTTAGGTCCTGGCGGTCTGAGGGCATCAAGCACAAAAAGAACGAGATATTCCTGGATGTTGCCGGCTTCCTAGCCTCTGTGTCTGTGTCAGCCAAGGGCCAATTTTTGGAAGCCCCAAATCCCTATAAATCATCCCAGTTTGCAGTTGATCCTCCATTCTGTCCATCTGATTCTCCGTTATCCCTAAACGCTAAACGTAAGCCCTTAACCTTACGCCCTAAACCCAAAACGCTAACCCAAGCCCTAAAATCTCTTGGCAGGTGGAGCGCCTCAACCTGTTAGTTTCCGCAAACGGCTCCGTGCTGCGTTCGGAGATCTTGGGTGCGCTGAAGATGAAGTCATCTCCTGAGTTGATGCCAACTGCAGTGCATGAAGTGGACAATGTAGCGTTGACAGGATGCGTGTTCAGCTGCCCTACGCCCTACTCCCTTAACCCCAAACCCTGAATCCTAAACCCTAACCCCAAATCCCAAACCTTAAACTCTAAAACCCCAAAGCCTAAACCCCCCATCCCAAACCCCAAAGCCATTCAGGTCCTATCTTTCTGGCATGCCCGAGCTGAAGCTGGGTCTCAATGACAAGCTTCTCTTCGAGGCTTCGGGGTTTGGGGATTGGCGGTCAAGGGTTTGGTGTTTAAAGTTTAGGGGTACCGGGTTTGGGGTTTAGAGTTTAGGGTTAAGGGTTTAAAGTTTATGGTTTAGGGTTTGGGGTTTAGGGTTCAAGGTTTAAAGTTTAGGGTTTGGGGTTTAGGGTTTGGTGTTTGGGGTTTGGTGTTTGGGGTGTAGGGGGTGTTTTGGTTAGGGTTTTGCGTGTTCAGCGGTTGATATGCAACACCCAGACCTTGCAGGCCAAGAACACAAATGCCGAAGATATTCATCAATCCTATGATCACGAGAAGAATGCAATTAGAGTAATGATACTGCCAACACTAAGTCATGCGTGCGAGCATGTTCTGAAATGTTCTCTGGAGCATGACTTCCCAAGTCTTCACCAGTTGGATTTATGGTAGTTTCCCAAAATAGGGGGACCCCAATATAGACCCCGAAATATTATAGTCCTTATTATTTGGACCCGCAAAGTGGTACCCCTAATTTGGGGAAATTCCCTTATGAGGTCTGAGGCTTACTTGGCTCGCTGTTGGGGTTTAGCTGATTCTGCATGGGGAGGCTGGGGGTAGGATGCAGCCTCGCGAGGCCACTGGGCGGCCCGTGGCCAAAGGAAAGTCGGTAGAGATGGAGGCACGCTACTGTTGGGGGTTTCCCAAAATTAGGGGTACCTTTTTTGGTGATCCCCATAACCAGGATTATAGTATTTGGGGTCTATATTGGGGTCCCCTTATTTTGGGAAACTACCTGTTCAGAATTTAGGGTTGCGACAGTGCTGCTGGCCTGTAGATTGTCGTTTGCTGTGCTGCGTGGAGATTATTGTACCCCGATATCACCCCTAAACCCCTATATAATCCTTTACAGTAGTTTCCATTTTATTTTCCATTATCCCAATATTACCCCAATATCACCCCTAAACCCCTATATAATCCATTATAGTAGTTTCCATTTTATGTTCCATTATCCCAATATTACCCCAAATACAACCCCCCATCCCTCAGCTTTAGCGCTCCGGGCTCGAAGGACATCAAATTCCATCAATGTGTGCGGCTCGCTCGATTCGAGAACGACCGGACAATTTCCTTTATTCCGTGGCCAGGTTGCAATTTAGGGCTGAGGGTTTAGGCGGAGAGAGGGAAGTTTGCATCGCATGACACACTTTTGTGAAGAGTTTGCTCTTCTGAGTGCCTTGTTTGCAGGGTTGTACAATACATTTCAACCAATCGTGTGAACATCTACATCATTACTTAACTGCCACCAGTAGTACCTGCTAACCATCAGCAAGACCGAAAGAGGAGCAGCAGAATCCCTAAACCCTTTAGCCTAACTCATATATATGCATATAATGGCCGCCAGTAAGTGAATCCCAGGCCGGACGGTGAGTTCGAGCTCATGAGCTATCGGCTGAACACTCATGTGAAGCCCCTCATATGGGTTGAGGCCGGCAAGCAATTGGTTCAGGGTTGAGGGTTTTAAGGTTTTTGGATTCGGAACTGGATTGAGGGTTCAAGGGTTAAGGGTTCAAGGGTTTAGGGTCAAGGGTTAAGGTTTTAAGGGTTTAGGGATTTGGGTTTAAGGGTTTTAGGATGATCAGGCATGTAGGGTTTCGGACGTAGGGCAAGCAACTCTCAATCTCAGTAGATTGCCCCTGGAAGGGGCCCTAAAGCGAAACCCGAGGCCCGAACCCCTTAAACCCTAAACCCGCTAAACCGCGTGTAGCCAGCCAGGCAGTGGTGGATCCTGGCCACTCGCGGTCACGGATCGAGCAGCCCGGTGGAATTCGGGCTTTCTTGTCTGGCGTTTCTTCTGAGTCTGAGCCAGACTTGATGACCCGACTTTCCAGCCTTTGGTTAGCTGGGAATGAAGGAACGGAAAAGAAACTGGAAACTACCATAATGGGTTATATAATATATAGGGACTGCTGTAAGGATCAGTTCCTTCATTCCTAGCGAACCAAAGGTAAGAATTGTGAGGTATATGATAAAAGCGAAATCGCAATTCAAGTCGCCGCGCACTCAGCTGGTGAAGCCATGGAAGGTGTTCCAAGCTTTGAAGCTACCCTCCTCCAAAGACATGGAAGCCCAAACAGGCCCCTCTCCAAAGGACACCAGTCTACAAGCATTTTTTCCGGTTCCATGTATTTTTTGGGGAGTGTACCAAATAAACTTCTGCCCAGGCGTAGCGTAGCCAACAACGTGGAGATCCACATACCGGTCCCCTCCGACGTTGACTCGCCGTCGTTCAAAACGTCGATCGGCACCGTCAGATATATCCCTGACCAGGCAAGGTTAGGTTTTGGCTTTGGGGGTTTGGGATTGTCCCCCATATTCTTGCTGAGCGGTTCTGGTGAGTCAGAGTTGCTGTGCTCGTAACAAATCAGAATCGCAGGCAGGGGAAACTGTAGAACTGCAGCTGTCAGTGTGGCCGTATGTGGCATATCGCTCAAGTCAGCAGTCGTGTGAGTTGTCTAGAACCTGATGGTGACTCCCTGTGTGGGTGGGGGTTATGGCCAAACCGCGCTACAGATCCCATGCTAGCAGACTGCGGTCGCGTGCACGACGTCACGAGTGGCTCAACTGGCGGTCACAGCAACATTCACTTGTGCCAAAAGACTGCCTCTGGCTCATGCATCGACTTGCTGCTCAGCTGTGGAGTCTGGTTGGTACGGAGTACTTTCCAAGCAACTCTACTACAACCACACGCCAAACTTCCAGACAGCGAGACATTTTTCCTTTGGCTCCACTGCGTGTCCTAGAATGCAAGCGTCCAGACTGGGATTTCCAGCGTTGGGGTCTGATGCGTGGTTTTGTCAATGCTGTGATTGGTGCCCTAAACTGGTGCTATGGTACTAAGCATGTTCATGGTCATGTGTTTCCCCGAACAGCAGCGCAAACTGATGTGGTGCATCGATTGGTGGGTCGCTGTGTGGATTTTCACGACCGCATGCAGAAACCAGAGCCGGGGTCATGGGAATCCCTTACACCGGATTGGGTGCCTCTTCCGGAGCGTCCGGCTGGTCCCAAGTATGGAGCCCTGCGTGCTGAGGCTGTAGATGTGTTGCCGCAAGCTGGAGTTTGCGATCCGATCCCATGCATGCCGGAAAGTGTTCAGAAGATTCTCACGAATGAATCTGCTATGTTTGGCGGTGCGCACGAGGGGCTGTCTGTTTTTGCGGGCGTGGCGTCGGAAGACAAGGCTGAATACATAAAATTGGTCGTCAGGCATTTGAGAGCTGGGCAATTGGGGCTGGCAGTGCATGTGAAAGGCGGTGGCACGGTGATAGCAGTGGGAAAGCCCGGAGGCAAGCGCCAGCGCGCTGTTTGGCATGGGCGCCGAGTTTCTGCTGCTGCTAGGCCTCCGCCAAAGCCCAGACATCTTGCCTCCCCGACTGCGCTCACATATCTTGAATGCAGGCCAGGAAAACAACTTAGATGCAGCAAGAGGGATGCCAGTTGCTGGTTTGATCAGCTTCGTTTGCCGTCTGAGCTGCGGCGCTGGATGGGCAGGCCGCGTGTCAGTTTACATGAGTTGTTGCACACCGGAGGCATGACTGTTGAAGAAGTGAAGGCGTGCCTTTTGCCTGGAGAAAGTGGCCAAGCCACGTCCTTTTACCCTGTGAGCTTGACGTGGCCCATGGGGTTCGCGTGGAGTTCTTATGTAGCTCAGGAGTTTCTCCTCAACACATGTGGTGCTGCAGGGCTGGCTGAATCACGTATTTTGTCATGTGAGGCTATCACACCTTTGTCGTTCAACTTGGTGTTCGCAGCAGCTACTGATGACGTGATGATCTTCGTGACGCAGGTGAGGGTTAGGCTGCTCACCAGCTGGATGCTGAGTTGGACAGGCGTGGAGCTTTGCGAAATAAAGCCAAAGATGTAAACGACGAACTGTCTGCGACATGTGTTGGTGTATCTCTTGAAAATGGCACGCATATAGGAGTTCCCCCAACGCGCTGCGTGGCAATGCTGGTAACAGTGTTGTATCTGATGAATGCGGGTTGGGCGTCACCAAAGCAAGTGCACCAGCAGTTGGGTGTTCAGCAATGGTTTGACCTCTTGCGGCGATGCAAGCTGTCTGTGTATGACCAGATTTATGCCTTCGTCAAGGACGCCATGGACGACCAACTGCGGCCGATCCCTAAAGCAGTTATGTTCGAATTGGGCATTGGCATGCTGTTGGGTGTTTTCTGGCGCTTGGACCTACGCACACCGTTTCTGCCATTGCTCTCAGCCACGGATGCCAGCACAACGCACGGTTTTGGAGCGAGTGTTGCGCATCTGCCTCACCACATGGTTCGTCGATTGGCACGCGTGGCCGAAAAGCAAGGAGACTATGTGGTCTTGGATGGGGGCACGTGGACCGGTGCACAGGCTAAGCGGCTTGGCGAAGCACATCAGCTGGACATTAGTGTTGATGATTTTGTGGACATCTTCAGCATCAAAGCACGCAAAGCTTCCCACATCAATGTTCTGGAAGGAGAGGCTTTCATCCTGTGGCTGCGATGGGTGCTGCGGTCACGTCGCAAGCATTGCTCAAGGCTTGTCGTGCTTGTTGACAGTGCAGTATGGTTGGGTGCAGCTGCAAAAGGCCGGTCTTCAACTCAGCTCAACAGGCTCTTACGCAAAGCTGCAGCGCTGGAGATGGCAGGGGAGTTGCAACTGTACCTCGTGTTGGTTCCATCTGCTGAAAACCCATCGGATTGGCCATCGCGGGGAGTTCGCCGCTCTCGCAAGGCTTCGGCTCCGCAGCCCAGCGTGCCTTGTAACACGCCTCAAGGATGACTACAAGCGACGCTGACAGTTAACGAAGTGGATGAGTGATGGCGTGAGCTTCCTGCCTTGCTTCGGCATTTGGCATGATGTGCAAAGGCTCACACAGCTTTTCAGTCAACACTTTTCGAATTTATGTTTGTGTATAGTCCTGCCAGCAACACACGTCCAGCTGCAGTGTCCGGGCTTCATCGCTGACATTGTGGAAGTGGGTACCTTGGCGCTTGCTACGTCAGGTGCACGCCAAGATGTGCAAGCTACGAAGTGCGGTGTCCTGTCAAGGCCATACCTGTGGCTACGTGCTAATAATAGGATACTATACTGCGACGGTTTGCAGTTCTGAGTCTTCGGCTGGATTCGGAGCGCCTTTAATTTGCGGCTGGGACCACGACAGTCGCCAGCCAGTACCGGGAGAGTGGGAGTGGATGCTGTTGCTTCTTGAGCATGTTCAGCTTCCCGCTTCCCAGCTGTCCAACCTGAGACGGCATGCAACCATTCTGTACTTTCTGTGATGCTGGCTACGTGGTTTTTGAAAAGGGCGGCCAGGCCAATGATGACAGCAACCTGTTGTGCTCATGTTTTCCTGAGGGCCCCCGCCGTAGAAGCGGACTTGCAAGAATGTCCCCCATATTCTTGCTGAGCGGTTCTGGTGAGTCAGAGTTGCTGTGCTCGTAACAAATCAGAATCGCAGGCAGGGGAAACTGTAGAACTGCAGCTGTCAGTGTGGCCGTATGTGGCATATCGCTCAAGTCAGCAGTCGTGTGAGTTGTCTAGAACCTGATGGCCCGCCTGTTGTGCTCATGTTTTCCTGAGGGCCCCCGCTGTAGAAGCGGACTTGCAAGAATTAGGGTTTAGGATTGTTTAGGTTTTAGGAGTTTAGGGTTCGGGGTCATCATCAAATGCGCGTCTGGAAAGCTCTTCAGCAGAGCCTGTAGTCCGCATCAATGATGGAGCGCGCCTATGATATAGGAATTTCTCGAAGTGGGCCCTTCCTACACTCCTGTTCCGTCCGCCCTAGACCCTAAACCCTAAATCCTCAACCCTAAACCCTAAACCCTAAAACCTTAAGCGTGCTGGCTCCTGTTAAGCCTTTGCAGATTTGCCTTGAGGGCTCTGGATGTTGTCGGTCTTTTGAGTCCAGGGCTTGCTTTCAGGGTCTTGACGCGGGGCGCTCCGTAAGTGAGTCGTCTGCGGGGGTCCTTGGTGCCTGTGAATGTGGTAGGGGCTGAGACATGGATTTTCCAGCAAATGTTAACCGGCCTGGCCAGCTGGCTTTCCGACTGAACAGCAAGTTGGAAAAAGGTCCGACAAAAAAAACCCTAAACCTTAAACCCTAAATCCTAGACTCTAAACCCATGAGGAGACCTAGTACACTCACCCTGCCAGGACTGCATAGTCTGGAGCGTCAAGCAGTTCCAGGGCTCGGTCCTCAGGGAGTTTCCCAGAAACGTGAGGTCTTTCCACTAATTTGGAAACGTTTTGGTTCCGCTTCATGAGTCACGACATGTTTTGCCTTCGACATGCACAGGGTTTCTGAGGTTTCTTCAAAAAGGCCCCACAGTCCCCTTTATACTCACTCAAAAATGCATGGGATCACTACACAAACCCCTCCTTCGAGAAACTTCCAGTTCAGAAAAACCTATGAGGCCAGAAGGACTACATCATGACGGCAAATTTCGGCCTCCCGTCTGTTGGTGCAGAGAATCGGGATGCCTACATGAAGGCTTGGCCGGGCTGTTTTGCAAAAGCGTCTGTAATTGCTGTGGCTGTGGCCAGCGACCTCTTTCCACAGAGTACCTTCATACTATTGCTGTCACTATTCTCACTGCTATCAGTATGACTAGTACTACTACTACTACTACTGCTGTTCTTCTTAGGAGTATGTTTATGTTATGGGGTTGGGTGTTCTATCATTGGGCTATCAGGCGCCGATGTCTGTGAAGTTCGAGATCCCGTACTTCACCGTGTCTGGTGTGACCGTCAGGCAGCGGCGGCAGAAGCCCACATGAAAACGGCAGCAGTTCCCCTGTCTTTTGCAAGAATACTAGGAAAACACTGTAATTTTGAAGTCATGGCCTGTTGTGTGGCTGCCTGGCAGGTATCTCAAAATCATCGAGAAATCTGGCTACCAGGCCTCAAATACTGCGCCATGCTCCCGCCAGTCTACGCCTTAACAGCGACCATCTATGGCTTGACAGGATCTCTTTTTCTTGAGCCCAGATACGGAGTATCGACAATGCTCGCCTTACTTGTTCTTAATATGCTCCCTACAGAATCCCTATATGATACATTCTCCTAGTGCCCACTGAGAACCGGTAAGTCGTATGGGCCAGGCGCTGCCTTGGGTGCGCTACATCACGCAGAACGGAGACTACCAGCTTCGCATGGTCTGAGGCCACTGACATGATCATACTTCAGATATGAGCTAGAGTTTGAATTCCTTGAAGGGGGTCATAAAGGGATTATGTAGGGTATAGGGTTATATAGGGTATAGGGTTTAGGGTCCAAACTCCCTAAAGGGGGGTTTACATAGGTGATTGTATAGGGGAGTATGATAGGCGTCATCAGGGAAGCTCAGATATCAACGTGCTCGCTGTCGCTCACGCGAAGGGCGCAATACAGCAGTAGTCGTGGCGGAACGAGAGCCATGCTTCTGCGGGCTATCGTTTCATAATAGTACTACTTGCAATAATAGTAATAATAATTCTAATAGTAATAGTAGCAATAATAGTAAGAATAATAGTGAGAATGGCCAGAATGGTAACAATAGTTTTCAGACTAGTAGTCATATATGGGACAAGCGCCTGGTCCAGGTCTAGTGACCGATGGCTTTGACAATGCCTTTGAGCCGCTTGGAGATACTTGCGTGGGCTGAAATCTTGTAGATTGCCGATGAAACTTGTTGAGGCTCTCATCAATTTGTTGTTCTCAGGCGTTGTCCTTGTGCTAAGATGTTTTACCCTCGTTTTAGCCACAAGGCTACGCCCCTTGAAGTTTCCACCAGCAAAGGAGAGGGCACTCCAAAACGAGCAGAAACATGCATTCAACGCTAAGCCGCTAAGCCCGACACCCCTAAACCCTAAACCCAATGTAAATCCCCAAATCGTACTGGGACCCCCAGAAAGGTACCTCTAATGTGGGAAAACCCTCATGGCTCCCGAAACCTTTAACCCTAAGGCCTCTATAAACCGTATATAATCCCCTGTATAACCCCAATGCAACCCCTATATAACCCAATCTAACCCCTGTAGAATCCCCAAAAGGCCATGTTTCCCTAAACCCTAAACCCCTAAATCCCAAAACCCTAATCCCCTGTGCTTGTGCTGCTCAGGCATCGCTCTGCAGATGGCGGTCTCAACCCTGATTCAAGGGGCCCTGTTCATGTTACTGGGTTGCTGTGAAGAAACTTAGGACAGATTGCATTGGGATTATGTAGAGTAGATCCCTAACCCCCAAACCACAAGCATTCATCAGGCAGGTGCAAAAAGGGGCCGCAAAAAACATCAGCCCTAAACAATTCCATTTTTTATGATGAAAGCCCGATGAAGTTAACCTCGTTGAAAAGAGCCAGTCCAGCTAGGTGTTGCCTTCTGCGCAAGCCCTGCATGTTTCAGGGAGCTTGCATAGGCTTCCTGGGGGTTATTAGGGAAGAAGGGAACGGAATAAATGATATGGGGATTATGGGGCTTATATAGGGAGTATATTCCCTTATAACTACCAGCAAGTAGGCCTGCACAGATCTATGCACCTGTCGCTGCACCCAACACGTATTCCGGATTTCCAGAGTCCCCTGAACATCCAGAGGAGTAGTGATCATCACACGCGTTTAATTAATCATGAGATTAGCGATCACCGTAGCTATACCCCTGGCCCGATTCCTTGCACCCTAAACCAATATTTCAAAAATCAGCACCCATGACCCAAACCTGACATCCAAAAGCTTCTGCCTAAGGAGATATCTTTTTGTGTGTAGGGCCCTTTCTAAGCCCCATAATCCCCATATCATTTTTTCCGTTCCCTTCTTCCCTAATAACCCCCAGGAAGTCTATGCAAGCTCCCTGAAACATGGGCAGAAGGCCCAGCTTGGTTAGTTACTGCTATGGAACTAGAGTTTAATTCTCATTATGAGGAGACCCTGTGACATTCTGTATATCCCTAAACCCTAAGCCCTAACTCCGACACTATCCCCAGCATGGTAACTTAATCTAGATTCTCTCACAGCAACCCAGTCAACTTCAACGCGGCTGCAATGCCCATGAACAGCATGAGCACTGAGAGAGTCATCGTCATGATAAGCATGTCGGCAATTCAGTATACTTTCAAGTTGAAGACATGTTGCTGACTTCAGCCTCATCACCACTCGATTGAGCAATTCGAGAACGAGCATGAGCAAAAAGCGAAATAGCTCGACGGCTTGGATGATGCAAAATCGCGTTGGCAGCTTTCGTTTCTGGTTCTGCGTGTTGGCGGTGATGCTAGTACCTAGTAACTTTGTACTGGCTGATGGAGCACCCGTTACGTGCGGGACGGACAGGAGGCAATACCACCACTAGCGATGCCAGCATCAGATCAATCACCATCCTTTGGGGTTTAGGGTTCAGGTTTGGGGCTTGCGTTCTGGCAGGAGCACCACAAGATCTTTGAGTTCCTTGACCATGACAAGAACGGCTGCCTGCCTGAAAGGAAGGCAGTGTAAAACTTCAGAGATGGAGCTATTCACATCCTCTCACAGTGATGTTGCGGGATTCCCATGAGGGGTAAGCTTCTGCCCTTACATGGGACTGGACGCTTCACATCCCCTTAAGGAGAAGCTTATGTCAACCTTATTGAAAACGTTGCCATCCGACCTACCCGGCTTGCGGAGCCCAGGAAAAGACTTTTTCTTTAGTCAGTTTCCCCAAACTACAAAAGCCGGAAATCGACAGTACCATAAGGCATAGGGTTTAGGGTTTAGGGTCCCAAATCTTACCAAAAAAAGTAAACCCTAGATCCTGGAACATGAGCCCAGCTCAGGTGTGGTTTCCCTAGACGAGTTTCACACTGCGATTGAGGCTGCAGCCCCGGTCAAGTCCTTGGAGGCTTGGGGCTTGGGGCTTAGAATTTAGGCTTTAGGGGTGAGGTTTAGGGTTTAGGGTTTAGGATTTAGGGTTTGGGTTTACGGATTAGCATTTAGGGCTCAGGGTTTAGAGTTTGTAGGCTTCAGGGAGTGGTGTTCAGGTAGGGAACGGGGATTCGACATTAGGGTTGAGGTTCTTAGGGTGAGGATGGGAGGGCTTAGGGATTAGGGTTTTGCGAGTTTCGGGTTTAGGGTGCAGGGCAGCTACCTCGAGTATCTTAAGAACCGAGGGGGCAGGTAGCAAGTGCATGCAGGTACTCAAATCATCGTGCAGGATGGTAGAACAACGCAAGGATGCAATGTGCCATGATTCATGACCTGACACAGGGAAACGCATCATGATTTGCAGTGGCTTGCACAAAGCCTGACTTGCTTCAAAAGCCCTTCGTGACCTGCAGGATCTACGCCGGAAGTGGATAGCTCTTGGCTACACTTCGATAAGACAGGCCAACCGCACCTCCTGCCACATGGATAGAGTTGCATCATGCGACAACGTTGGTACTCAATGTAGCCTTTATGAATGTTTTTGACATTACTACGAATACTTCTTCGCAGATGTTTTCAGTCAATATAGTATATCCAAACTGTTGGTTTACTTCAGACGCACCTTGTGTCTCTGTGATGCACAGTGCTTTGCCTGCGGGGGGATAGGGCCGTCATAAGTCGTCCGCCTCATGAAGCCCCAAAACCCAACCCCTTAGCCCTAGACTTTAAATCCAAATCCGAAACAGCCAGCCCCAAAACCTCAGCCCTAGATCCCAAGCCTGAACTCTAATCCCCAATCCTTATACCCTTAAACCCCAAACTCTAAGCCCTAAACCCCAAACCTTAAACCCCAAACCCTAAGCCCTATACCCCTAAGCCCAAAACAAAAACCCCAAAGTCTAAACCCTAAACCCCGAACCTTAAACCCCAAACCCTAAGCCCTATACCCCTAAACCCTAAACAAAACAAAGCCCATGAACTAGCATCCTCAAGACCATCCTTCCAGCACCCCTCGACCCGCCTAGGCCGTGACCCTCTGAATCCTAAACCCCAAACCCTACATCCTAAACCCTAAACTCTGAACCCTAAATCCTAAGTCCTAAACCCTAAATCCTAAATCCAAAACTCTGAACCCTAAATCCAAAACTCTCAACCCTCAACCCTAAATCCAAAACTCTGAACCCTAAA
>CAJNIZ010047086.1:21394-37589 GCA_905231905.1 Symbiodinium pilosum | reverse complement strand
GTGGCCCTGGGCTGCCGTCCAGAGTCTATTTAAATAAATTAGATAAATTAAATATTTTAGATAAATTAAATAAATTAAATAACCTATTTAATTTATTCAATTTATTTAATTTTTCTGGCCTTACATGGAGAAATTAAAGAAATGAAATAAACTAAATATTTGATTTATTTAATTTATCTAATTTCTCTGGCCTTTTCTAGAGAAATTAAATACATTAAATAAATTAAATCTGTGGCCCTGGGCTGCCGTCCAGAGTCTATTCAAATAAATTAAATGAATTAAATATTTTAAACAAGTTAAATAAATCAAATAACCTATCTAATTTATTCAATTTATGTAATTTCTCAATGGAAGGCCAGAGAAATTAAATACATTAAAAAAATTAAATATTTAATTTATTTATTGTATTTAATTTCTCTGGCTTTCCATTGAGAAATTAAATAAATTAAATAGATTAAATAGGTTAGTTAATTTATTTAATTTATTTACAACATTTGATTTTTTAAATTTATTTAAATAGACTCTGGACGGCAGCCCAGGGCCACAGATTTAATTCATTTGATTTATTTTATTTCTCTAGAAAAGGCCAGAGAAATTAAATAAATTAAATGAATTAAATATTCAATTCATTTAATTTCTCCATGTAAGGCCAGAAAAATTAAATAAATTGAATAAATTAAATAGGTTATTTAATTTATTTAATTTGTCTAAAATATCTAATTTATTCAATTTATTTAAATAGACTCTGGACGGCAGCCCAGGGCCACAGATTTAATTTATTAAATGTATTTAATTTCTCTAGAAAAGGCCAGAGAAATTACATAAATTAAATAAATTAAATATTTAATTTATCTAATTTATTTAACTTCTCCATGCAAGGCCAGAGAAATTAAATAAATTAAATAAATTAAGTAGGTTTTTCAATTTATTTAATTTATTTGAAATATTTAATTTATGTAATTTATTTAAATAGACTCTGGACGGCAGCCCAGGGCCACAGATTTAATTTATTTAATTTATTTAATATCTCTGGCCTTTTCTAGAGAAAGTAAACGAATTGAATATTTTAAATAAATCAAATAAATTAAATAACCTATTTAATTTTCTCAATTTATTTAATTTCTCTGGCCTTACATGGACAAATTAAATAAATTAAATATTTAATTTATTTAATTTATTTAATTTCTCTGGCCTTCCATTGAGAAATTAAATAAATTAAATAAATTAAATCTGTGGCCCTTAAAATATTCAATTTATTTAATTTCTTTGGCCTTTTCTAGACAAATTAAATATTTTTAATAATTAAATGAATTTAAATAACCTATTTCTTGTTGTTTAATTTATCTAATTTCTCTGGCCTTACATGGAGAAATTAAATAAATTAAATAAATTAAATGCCTATTCATCTCAATTAGTTCTACTTTCTATAGAGAAGGTTCGATCGTGAAATGGACCTAAAAGGTCCCTCTCACATATATATATATATGTGTGTGTGTGTTCTCTGCATTTTTTAGGAAATATCAGCCTGAAGTGAGCTGTAAGCCTGATAACTATATCATTATCTAGCTCCAGGAGTTATAGCCCCAAGCATTTGACTACACGTGAACCCTACGGGTCCAAGAAGTTCATTTTCAAATCGTATACTTGTCCAAAACCCGTACTACAATTCATCATGACCCAAATTCCAAGTCCCTAACTACCTAACTATTGGGTACTTGGGCCCTTTAAGGAACATTCAACCGTGGTTTGGCTCACATGATTTCGACCCCAAGGCTTCCAGCTTGCAAGGAACCCCAGACAGGAAACCCCGAGAACATAGTAGGCATGTAGAAGGAATATAAGGACCCAGGTAAGTATATTCCTAATATATTCCTGCCATATTCTTGGGGTTCCCTGTTTTGGGATTCCCAATGAAGTAGCGTAGTCCTGCAGAGAAGGAGCTTTGGGGCTCTAAGCCCGTAAACAGACGATGGGTAGAGAAAGTCTTGCACAACCCTAAATGCTTTGTAATTGGACAAATGTTTTTCTTGGGGGGGGGGGGGCCGGAAGGGTGCTAAGTGGTGCAAGATTTCCTCCATTCACCCACCTACTTTGAGGCTAAGAAGTCTATAAGTATTGCCTACGTTCGGATACCTGCCTGCATGGGGTGAAGAAGCAAACGTTCTTACAGTATGCGGCATAGCCTTTGCCCTTACTGGACAGGTGATAGCAGCGGAGCTCAGCATTCTGGACCACACTAGCTCAAAAGCATAAGACAAACCTTGACATTCACAAGTTTGAGGTCTCCTCAAACCGAGCATGCAACGCTGAATCCACGCCACCGTGAACCCAAAAAATGTGCGCACCTACCTCCCGTAGGTCTTACAGGGCACGAGCCGCACAAGATGGATACATCGTACTTCTCTCTCTCACACACACACACACACGCACAAAACCCTAAACCCTAAACACACAGCTCACCCGCAACCCTGGTTGCCAATCCTCCCAGTCACTTGAGAATTCCATTTGCGTGTGCAGCACCAACCTAGTTGTACACAGGTGGTTGGGCTTAAGATTCAGCGCTCTTTTGGGCTTCGGGTGGAGGAGTGCAAGTGTGGGTTTAGGGTTCATAGGCTTTAGGACCAGCATATGAACCCTAAATCCTGGTTATACCCCCCGCCCTTTTCCAAGCAACCCTAGAGGAAACAATGGAATTCCTGCATCAGGAGATCTAGCTTCCCTGTTCCCAATAATTCTTACGGTTGGGGCCTGAATGATTTACCTTGGGGGTTGTGGGGTATTAACGAATGAAGGGTGTGTATATATCTAGACCCATATGTATTATATATACAGATATATAGATATGGACCCCCGCCCCATGATCCACCGACCACCTCAAAACACAGTAAATACCGATGAAAACTAGCATTTTCGCATGAACGGGTTTTGGACATTATACATATATATATATATGTGAGCATTACCAATGTGATTGAGGTGTATTTGACGTACCGGATACCCTTGCTATACAAGGAATCTAGGACCATCATGTTGATAATCCTTCCAGCTTCTATAGTACTGCCCTTCAGGACCCCCGACGGATTCACTAGTGCAGCTTTCAAGGGTGGATTGTGCTTAGCTGTGGCAACCCCCCAAGCTATGGCCTTGTTCCTTGAATGCATGGAGGCACTGTCTCCCAACCCTAAACCCTAAATGTTAACCGTGTGGCGGCTTATCACCATGGTGCTAATCATTCTCGTCGCTGCAGTCCTCACGATGACCCCCCTTGAACCCTAAACTCAATAGCATGGGCTTAGACCGCAAGGCATTGATACAGGAACTTTTTTGGGTGATGATTTTGGTACTTATGTACATTTTGCACCCCTGGCTTCTCCCAAAGCCAACCCATGACCCCTGGGACATCCCTGAACCTTACACCCTAAACCCTTCAAGGTTTAGGGTTTATGGTTTAGGGTTTAGGACCCTAATAATAGAGATTTAGAGCCCAGATACTATAATGTTAATGGTAGTTGGGCCCTAAAACACTTTTATTTGGGTCCTTGGACCCTTAGGGTCCTAGACCCTTCAAGGCTAAACTATGATTTCAGAAGTTCATGCTTCATCTGCATTCAAGTGATATCGAACTCTACCTTAACCCCGATACCCTGCCCCGATTTTTCAGATATCTAACTTTATGCCTAGTATCTTCTATACACAAACTTAGGTACCCTAGTACCCTAAGCTCCAAACCGTAAACCCTAAAGGGTTTAGGGGTTAGGAACCCTAAACCCTGTAGAGTATGGAGGTTTAGGTCGTTTGGGGTTGGTGACTCGAAGGTGGTCACCTTGTGTTAAATCGCGCCATGATTAGGATCGCTATGGCTCGAAGCTAATGTAAGTGTTTAGGGTTTAGGGTTTAGGGACTTCGAACTCCCCAGGAACCGTCAAGTATGGAGAGCAGTCAAGCGAATGTTTAACATGTCGTGAAACACTGATGCCTGAAGCCAAATCACTCTACCCTACGAGTAGAACCCAAGCTCTTTGAACCCTAAACACCCTGAGACCTCGGTAGTTCTATTTCTGTGCGCTAGTCTCATCTACTTCAGGAACTATAGGGGGATCTGGGTTATAACCCGTACATAAAGTGGCTAGTTTTCTACCCAGTTCAAGCCGCCGTTGATGTGTGCAAACCGCCCTGAGGCTCGAGCAACTGTCACGATCCGCCGACAGTTCCTGGTCTGCACCTGCTTAGCTTACGCTGTTCAGGGTTTAGGGTTTAACGTTGGAATGAGCAAGAACATTAAATCCACTGTTGGTATGAACAGCACGGGGTTAGAGCTTCGCTGGGGGGATTATTCTGAAAATGCACTAACTTCTACAAACCCCTGCAAGGATTCGTCCGCCAACTTTCAACCAAGCATCTGTCAGTTAGAGGCTCAGAAGTGGCAGCCCCTTCCATGGAGGATGAGGGATCTTAGCAGGCAATTATCTCACAGTTGGGCTTGCCTAATGATATCAGAGCCGGCATTGTATCGCTACATTTCCCGGACGTTCTAGATCTTGCCGGCGAGCCCAGCTATGGCTGCTTATGCTGCCCAAAAACAAGCGGCCCTGCATAAGAAACCAAAGAAGGGGTTCTATGAAATACGTGGCACTTAGGACTCCTGCTAAGGATTACCCCTTAGGTACCTATAATAGGAGTATAAGGGAATCCCGAAGGGTTAAGGGTCTATGGCCCAAGAGAAATGATTTGGAGAAACCAAAACATCCGGCCTGGTCAACCATGCTCCGGTACATGGCCTGACACTCGCTCAGTAGGTAGGGTGTTCAGGCTTCCGAGTTGTTAAGGTTGAGAATCTAGGGATGTTCCCTAAGCCCTACACACATCCGGGTGGTTTAGAAAATCAAGTCCCAATTTAAGGCCAGTTCGGTACTATTCCCTATATAAACCATTTCCGGTGAGGTCGGGGGAGGTCGCTTTAAATTGGCTACACACATGTATTTGAAATCAGTGTGCGGATCTCCTCTCAGGTATCCTAACACCCTAAGGGTCCAAGTACCAAATAATCATATACTTACCCAAAACCTGTACTATAATTACTATTGCCCAAATCCCAAGTACCTAATTATTGGGTACATGGACCCTCTGGGACACATGTTGGATTTAAGTCTTGAGCCTCGCGCCTGAGCTGTTAAATAATGTAACAGCCCCAGAAAATGTCCAAGATGATTCTGAGGTCTGTTTGAGGTACTCTATGCTATAACCCTAAAAGTCCAAGGACCGAAATACTAGGGTTCTAGGAACCAAATACCATTAATATTACAGCATTTGGGCCCTAAGTACACCCCAGTTATTTGGTCCTTGAACCCTTAGATTACTAATACAAGGGTTCTGGGACCCACATGTTGATCGTTATTGAAACCCCAACCCTACCTAGACCCTCCAATGTAGTTCTTTTTTCGGTTTGGTTATGGTTTTTTGGTTAGGACTCTTACTAGGACTACCAAAAAGGTACTACATTGGAGGGTCTAGGTAGACCCTAATCCAGAAGTCGTTAACAGGGCCCAAGCTTCAGCTTGTACAGCTTCGGGGGCGGCACACACGCAGTTTAGGTGATTTGTGGTTTCGTGTCCAAGTACTTAAATCTTAGGGCTTCAGGTGCCCGAAACCCTAAGGGTCCAAGGACCCGAATAATAGGGTTTTAGGGCCCAAATACTATATCATTGATAGTAGTTGGGCCCTAAAACAATATTATTTGGGTCCTTGGACCTTTACGGAACCATTCAGGTTATCGTACTTGGGATTCAAAGCCCCAACATTTTGGTAGCCGGCCTTATGGACCTAAAGCCGCACCATTCGGGTACTTGGCCTCTCAGGGATCTCTCAAACCCATAGTTACCAGTAATTCGAGTAACCCGAAAGTGTGAATTCAAGTTGAAAATTGGGCTAGGATTTAGGGTTTAGGCCAGCGGTAGGCAACTCATACCATGGTTGTATGAGGACGGTAACTAGAGATGCTGCGAAAGTCTTTCGGCTTTCTATCAGCATTCTATCTGCAGTCTTGGCTTCACGAAAATGTGTGGTTGGGCTACATGAAACCTTAGAGTGAAGTTTCATGTGGCTTGGCTGGCTATGCAGGAAACATGCGGCTTGCGTGGAAAGAGGGGGTTTTGTGAACCCCCAGCCCACATGCTCCTAAATTTAATTCCGTTTTGCCTCATCGCGGGAGGCCACGAGCGCTTCGTAGAGGCATGGCAGCCTTAGTTTGGGGGTTTCTAAGGTTAAGGGTTTAGGGGCTTAGGGTTTAGGGTTTTAGCAGTTTAGGTTTTAGGGGTTTAGGGTTTAGGGCTTTAGGGTTGAGGGTTTAGGGTGGTTTGGGCATTTAGGAAGTTTCATTGCCCATATTGCCTTTAGCCGGCCTAAACCCCAAACCCTCAAGCCTAAGCCCTGAACCCTAAACGCGGATTGCTCAAACCTTATCCCTCAGTCCCCAAACCACGAAAGTCCGATCTATTGTCGCAATAATCGAACCTAAACAGTAGTTTCCGTCTTCCTTTCCACTATCCTTATATAGACGCTAAACCCTGAACCCTAAACTCTCAATCATACCTATTAGCCCCTTTAAGGGGGACATATTAACCAGATTTGGCACATACCCTAAACCCTAACCCCTAAACCCTAACTCCTAAACCCTAAACTCTAGATCCTAAACCCTAAGCACTAACCCTTAAACCCGAAAAACCCAAAACTCTAAATCCTAAACCCTAAACCCTAACCCTTAAACCCTAAAAACCCTACGCCCTAAATCGTAAACCCTAAGCCCGAAATCCTAAACCCTCTCTTACCTATATATATTTAAACTTTAATGGCAATTGTGAATAAGGCAAATCTGACTTGTGAATAAGGCAAATCTACTTGTGAACAAGGCAAATCTGACTTGTGAATAAGGCGAATTTCGCCTTATTTACTGGCATTATCCCCGTTCACAAATTAAGGTCAAAATGACCTTATTCACCTTATTCACAAATACAAGTGCCAGGGCTTGCCAGGGTTTTCCAAGGGCCTCCCAGAGGCCCACAGGACACACTCTGGGGATCTCTGACTTGTAAATCCCTTAAGTTGTTCTAGGGTGGGGTGGGGGTTTGCGATCATGTGCGCTGCAGAGTTTTGGGCGTCAGGGCCCTGCGAATGAGATTGAACGTTCAATATGCCAGCCTCCCCTTTATACGAAATGAAACCACCAAATGACTGCCTTGATGTTAAGTGAAGGTTATGTTGCCGCGTTAAGGTTTTCCGAGCTGTGTAGAGACAATGCCGCGTGGCAAAAAGAGATGAAGCCGGCAAAAGAGTGAACTTTGTATTTTCTTGATGTTAGGGGACCCTATGGGCGGGTGGGTATTGCTCTGGAACTTGATCTCGTTGCTTTACTAGGGTATGCTTGTACTTGAGATGCTGAACCCTAAACCCTGGAAACCCTCAAACCCTAAACCCTCAAACCCTTAAACCCTAAACCCTAAACCCTACATCCTAAACCCTAAGCCCTAAACCCTAAACAGCTGGAGGACATCTCGGGTGTTGCGCTTGGCTCGGAGCCGGCTTTGGAAGGAACAGGGACGGCAATTCTTTGGGGTTCCCCTTTAAAGGGGTTTATAGGGGTTATATGGTAGTTTCCCAAATAGGGGTACTCCAATATAGACCCCTAAAATATTCAAGTCCTTATTATAGGGACCCCCAAAATGGTACGCCTAAATTTGGGAAACCCCCATATAGAATTAGTGGAAAAGAAAATGGAAGCTACTACATTGTAGGGGTATATAGGGGTTATATGGGGGTTGTAACTGTTTAGGGTTTATACGGTTTAGGGTTTAGGGTTTGGGGTTCAGGGTTTCAGGATGAGGGTTGGGGGTTGTTCGCAGATCCCTAAACCCTAAACCCATGTGCAGCCCAGCTTGTTATGTACTTGTCCTCTGTTTGGGGGGGGGGTGCAATTAGGCCCTAATAGAGGGTAGGAGGAGTGTCTAGGCAGGTGGTTTCGTTTGAGGCGGTACCTCTATAGGAGCGCACACACCCAGTAAACATGAAACCCTAAACTTGAACGTAGCCATTTTAGCGCCTCCTTCTTCTACCCACCCTAAACCGTATAAACCCTAAACAATTACAACCCCTATATAACCTTACATAACCCTATATAACCCTATAATGTAGTAGTTTCCATTTTCTTTTCCACTATCTCTATATAACCATTTCTCTTGTTGGCTGTGTCCCGCTTGGCTAAGTGGGTCCCCATTAGAGGCGTGCAAGTTATGTAGGGTTTAGGTTTAGGGTTTAGGGTTGAGAGGGGTGCAAGTTATGTAGGGTTTAGGATGCATGGGGGTTGTTCTACAGCTCCTGGGAATACAGTTCAGTTTCAGGGAAATCCGAACTAAAACGAAAGCTAACTTATAGCCGTTGTGGAAACAGGCGCTTTGGGAAGCACACGCTTTTCTGACCTGAACCAGCATGTGAATCGCAGGAACATCACCCACTCTCTACCTCCCGGTGGATCGTGAATACGGAGTACCTTGTGCACAAATGAGTTTTAGGCGTCAACATGGGAGGTTTCTCAGCTGGACGGATTTCTGTAGACACCCAAAAACGCACATTCTAGCGCGCAAGGAAGGGATTCACAAATCGAGGAGCTTCATGTCGTTGCACTGGCTGATACTGCAGTTTCTAGAATTTCGACGACCATCAGACTAGAACAAGACCCAGTGGTACGGTTGATGGAAGATTTCTTGCTGCTCCTAGGACCTCCCAATCTTGAAATTCCATCAAATCCCAGGGAAGAGGCTATACATACATAGTTACATAGACATCTGCAGGTATAAATGTATATCGTCCCCCTTTAGTAGAGAGAGCATGGCTGTGGGTGTATTCTAATAAGATCCCCATATATCCCATATTCTATCCCTAAACCCTAAACCCTAAGTCCTAAACCCTAAATAGTAGTTTCCATTTTCTTTTCCATTATCCCAATATAATCCCCATATTCTATTTACTTAAGGGGGATTATAGAGCTTTGGGGTTGATAGAGTTTTGGTGCTTGATCTTCTATCTACTGAAGGGAGACTGTAAGTGGGTGCAAGGCTTCCTTCGTGGCATGGTTTGGGGGTAAGCTTGAAGCCTGACGTGCTCTTTGTGTCTTCCGTTGTTTCAATGCTGTGGGCCTGCTTCAGTTTAGGAAGTTTAGAGTTTACGATTTAGGGTTTAGAGGTTTTGGGGTGTAGGGTGTAGGGCTTAGCATTTAGGGTTACGGTTCGGAGTTTAGGGAGGATCCGGCCAAAGCTGTAAGTGCACTTGTAGTCCCTTACTTGGAGGCTCAGCCGGACTTAGTAAGTAGATTCATAATGGGGATAACTAGGTTTACTATATAGGCTATAGGGGTTTTTAACCCACTTACTGCGTTCCCCTGACCCTCCAAGTTAAAGCGGCATGTCCATAACATCCCAAGCTATCCTCGCACTGACATTGCAAGTCCTAGACCCCAGCGCCTTCGGTGCAAACATTGCTTTTCAGTGCATCTTAATAAGGAGATTCCGAGGACCCCCCCCCCCCCCAAATCTGAGAAATGGAGAAAAATGGTAAATCAAATTTAAGGGACAGTCAGATAAAAGCTTGGGTACAAACCTGTGTTATGTGAATGAGGATAGAAATTTGCCACGTCCTTGAAGGGTTATATATAGGGGAGTATTCTAACCCGAAGACAATATGTTGGTTTCTCAAGGTAGGCCCCAGAGATTCACCCAGGCTTGGTAGTCTTCACTACAACAGCATGATCCAAGCATGGGCACCATAAACCCTAAACCCAAACTAATTTTCAGAAACCTTACACCCTGAGAATCCCTGCATGCCCCTTTAAAGTTCATCACTTTCCCTAAGAGATCCCTAAGCATTCAACCCCAAACCCTGATCCCTAAGCCCTAAACGCCGAACGCGAAACCCCAAACCCTAGCCTAAACCCTGTATAACCCCATGACAGTAGTTTCCATATTCTTCTCCATGAACCCTTAACCCTAAACCCTACACCCCAAACCAAAATGGGCCCAGAACCGCAGGTCACCAACACGCTCACCTTTCCCCTAAGCCTTCACCAACGCTATGCTGTCAGAGCAGTTTCACAGACCGGCAAGCTGATGAAGAGGGAAAAGAGTCTATGGTTTAAGGCTTAGGGTTTAGGGTCTAGGGTTTAGGGGGAAGTGGAGTCTTCTACTTGCTGGTGGCCAGTGGAATACGGGAATATGATCCCTATGTTATCCCTGTATGAAATCTTCCCGTATTCCCTACTAAGGAGTTTAGGGTATAGGCATAAACTATAGCGACCTCACCCGCCGCACGTTGAATGATGGGCTATATCTAGAAGAGAGGCCCATGCTGGCAGAACTTCAAGACGCGGTTTAGGGTTTGGAGTTCATATATAGGGTTCATGAAATGGTCAGGGCTTTATTGCGCTATACAAAGGGTGTAGATGGCTCAATACGGAAGTTCCTCAAAATTTGCCCTTCCTCTAGGGATCCCAGTATCCAAAAGCTTGAAGAGGCTTCACAGGGACCCTTGTATACTATTCCTCCGTACTTATAGTCTAAACTCCTAGTATCCCCCTAAAACCCCCGTAGTAGTCCCCTATATAAACCCTTATATAACCCCCTTTAAGGAGTTTAGACTATGCTTCCCACATATCCCCAAGGTCCTTATATCTCTCTCCTCCCATTTCGACCTAACACATACAAGCGATTGCACGCGCATCATCATGTACATATATATATATATGCAGACATACACGAGGCTGTAAACCCCATATGTATATATATATATATGTGTGTGTGTGTATATGTATGTATACATGTATGCGCTGAGCCCGAAACCTTACGTGCACACCATTGCCCTAAAGCGTACGCCTTATGCATCTGATTCAGCATCATAAGGGGGCTGCATGGGCAAGGATGATAAATGGAGGGCTTAGATAAGTTGCTATATTAGAGGTAATTCAGGATTATACGGTGGAAGCTAGAGGGCTTTATGATCTAGGGGTTCTGAGTTTAGAGTTTAAGAGCTTGTGGTTGCCAGGTTTGCAGCTGTGGATGTTCAGTATGGCGGTCCAGGTGAGGACGTCCTGCATGGATTCAAAGCGCTATACTGGTTTTAGGGGTTTAGGGTTTACAGGGTTTGTAGGTTTTAGGTTTTAGGAGCTAGCGGGCTCAATATTGCGAACTGACCATGCAATGGTAGGTGAGCTATAATCTTAACTCCTCAATTGGGGGGGCAGGGTTTAGGGTTATATAAAGGATTAGAAAGGGGACTACTGTAGGGGTTATGAAAGGGTATACTCGGAGTTTAGACTATGTAACCCCAACATATACCCTATTATGTTGTAGTAGTTTCCATTTTCTTTTCCAGTATCCCCATATAACCCAATACTGGGGGATACCCGGAGTTTACCTGAACCCTAAACCCTAAACCCTAATGTGATGTTGTGTTTAGCTTCTAGCGTGCAGAGTGAAGGGCCCAGGGTTTCTCAAGCTTGGCCGGGCCTTCCGGGGAGTTTCTCATGCTCCTGTTTTTGTGATTTAGGGTTTAGGGTTTAGGTTACAGGGGAGCTAGATGTACTATACCAGCAGGGACCCCAAATTGTCTCTAAATCCTAAACCTTAAACAACCTGCCCTCAACCTTTGACTTGGAAACCTGCCTGAGGTCCTCACGGTCAGTTTACGGATTGGGGGAATAAATTTCTAGTAGTCCAACGGCAATCCCTTGCAGTCGTGGTTATAACCCATGTCTTCACTCCCTACTAAGCACACCTACACGCTGAACACTACGTCCTGAATAACTTGTTGGCTTCCATGTTCTTCTCCATCCCTCATTCCGCACTAGCCGCCACTGAGCCCTAAACCCGAATGCTCAATAACACAGTGGCTTCCATGTGATTTCCTACTGTATATCCCTGAGCCCTAGGCCTCACATTGCCTTCCGAGCCAAAGCTTACCTCTTCGAAGGAAAGCCTCTAAACTGCGTGATTTTTTTTGTGCGTGTATATTTAGTCTCTACAAAAGGTTTGGGCTCTTTTGGGGCCTGGCCCTCCACCTCAAAACCCCAAATCTTACCATGGGTTTAGGGTTTAGAGTGTCATGGGGCTAAAACTGTTACAACCATGAATTCGCCGCTAACGAGCCCCGGCTTGTCAGCTTGCTCTCTTTTGTTGCCCAAAGCGTTTCGCGCAGCGGCACCTGGGCCTCAGGGAGATCTTTAGGGTTTATAGGGTTTAGGATCATGTAAGGGCTTCAGGGTTCATAGGGATCTAGGGCTCTTTTGAAAAGAGTTAGGGGTTAGGGCTTAGGTTTAGGGGGGGTGTGGGATATCTGGGGATGCTACACCAGTAACGGAGATTGAAATGCAAGAGGAAATTAAACATCAAATGGCCACTGGCGTTACTCTGCGGCTTCTAGGGATTAGGCATGCATGATGTAATATGTTGTTTGTGCTTTGGTGGGTGCATATAGGGGTCTTTAGGAATATTTGGAGGTTTGCACATTTGGTGTCCAGTCGGAGAAACAATAAACTAAAGCCATGCGTCATTCAGGGTTTTTATATATGTATATATAGATATATGGTAGTTTCCCTAAATAGGGGACCCCAATATAGACCCCCCCCAATACTATAATCCTTACTTTAGGTACTCCCAAAATCATGCCCCCAATGTTGGGAAAGCACCATGTATATATGTATATATATAGATATATTTGTATAGGTTTTTTTTTTTGTGTTTTAGGGGTACAGGCTCTGGGCTTTAAGGGCATGTCTCAGCGTGTGGGAGGTCTGGTTCAGGATTTCCGGCATAGACATGACTAAAAGCCATGAGCCCGTGACATGATTCCCAGAAGCTCTTAGGGTTTAGGGTTTAGGGTAACCCTCAGTACCAGCTGACATTATGATTTCTCCATCGTTCAGGGAACTTGGAGTTTTAGTGATTGAGGGATGATGCATGTGGGCGTCATGCGGGGAAGGTTGATCAAACCCTTCAACATGTTCAGATAGTGGATCATACCTAGACCGCTATAGATGCTGGGTAGTACCTGAACCTCTATACCCTACCCCCTTGGTTTGGATTCCAGCTTCATGTCTAGCATCTCCTATATACAAAATCAAGCACCCTAAACAGGGGCAAGGTACAGGCTGTGGGTCTAGGTACGTGGACCGCACAAGTAGGTAAAATACTGGCCCGACCCCTAATCATTGCCAACAGGGCCATTATTCTACATACTTGTGGGTCCAGGTAAACTTAAACCCTAAAGGGTACATATCTACATATATCGCTATGACCTCCCCTTCCTAGGGACCGGAACAAGAGGTCTAAGTAGGCCTCACGCCCTAAACCCTCAACCCTCAACCCTAACCCCAGACCCCCTAAAGGATCCAAAACATGGAATTCCCCCAATATAAGCCCATTCCTACATTGGGTAAACTAGGGGATTATTAGGGGGTTCCATATTTTTTGATCCGAAACCCTAAACCCTAAACCCTATATACCCCTTTTGCACCCCAAAAAACCCCTTTAAAGGGTTCCATTTTTTTGGATCCTGGAGGGGGTCTGGGAAGCCTAAACCCTGAAACCCTGAAACCCTAAACCCTAAACTCTAATCCATAAACCCTAAACCCTAAAACCCTCCAAAAACCCTCAACCCTAGGATCCTTTGGCTTTTGGGGTTCGGCTTGTGGAGCTTAGCATGTTGTAGGAGACCGGCGGCTTCTAGGCAATGAAAAGGGGCTTTTAGGCTTAGGGTTGAGGGTTTAGGGTAGGGTTTGGGGTTTAGGGTTTAGGGTTTAGGGTTTAGGGTTTAGGGTAGGGGTTGGGGTTTAGGGTTTAGGGGCTTCAGGGGACACGTGGGGATACTTAGGGTTATATAGGGATATTAGGGTTTAGGGTTTAGGGCTATATGAGCTATAGTCTAAACTCCTTACAGTGTGGGTTATATAGGGGAGTATTATAGGGGTATTAAGGGGGATACTTGGAGTTTAGACTATGGGTTATATGGGGATGTATGGGGTTCAGCGTTTGGAGTTTACCTGGACCCAAGAGTATATAGAATAATCTTGCTTCACTCTTTGTAGGGGTATTTCTCCATTCTTGCCACGTTTGTGGAGGTAAAGGTGGACGTGTGTACTTTTTGATCACCCTGACGAGCTCTGCAGTTATATCCTCAACTCCAAGCAGCACACCCTTATCTTGGTTGATGCTAAGGAACTTAAAGTAAGTTACCATAATGGGTATATAATATATATATATATATAGTAAATAGTAGGGTTTCCCAATATAGTAACTTAATTTAAGTTCCTTAAACCGCTGTAGTCCCCCAGCTTCCATTTCATTATCCATTTTATTTCCATTTGATTTTCCATTATAGGGTGGTAATATAGTAACTTGAATTAAGTTCCTCAACAGCAAGCCAGTTATTTGCTGGTTCCTTCAACCCCAGGAACCTCTGACCCTAAACCCTAAACCCTGAACCCTAAACTCTAAACCCGAAACCCTAAACCGTTAAACCCTAAACCTTAAACCCAATTTGCTGGTTCCTTCAACCCCAGAATTTTCTGGGTCCCTCATGTGAAGGCACGCTCCTGCATCCTTGATTCAGCACTCCCAGGTGTGTGTAAACCTTAATAGGGTTTAGGGTTTAAGGGTTTAGGGTTTAGGGTTTAGGATGGTTTAGGGTTTAAGGGTTTAAGGGTTTAGGGTTTAGGGTTTAAGCCTTAAGCCCTATCTGGACCCTAGATGTCCTTCCTTTTTGGGGTTCTGTCCTACATATTTGTAGGGTAATTCCCAAAAAGGACATCCCCTGTCCAGGTAATCCATAGTCCACAGCATGTGGAATAGTCGCCTTTTTGACAAGTTGTAGGGATTTATGGGATGTTTTGTGCCATTACATGACCTTCTCTTCAATTTCAGGCAAATCTGAAATGCCACGCCGGCCCTAAACCTTAGGCGGACCCCCCGAACCTGAAATAGTGGTACAACAGGCAAATAAGAGGACCGCAATAGAATCCCCATTCCCTTACAGTCGTTGTTACTGGATGGGCGGTCCACGTAACCTAAAACGCAACACAGCTCAGATTTTCCAGCGCCATGCTCGCGCGGCTTCTAGCGTTGACGTTCATCATGGCTTTGGCGCCCTGGATGCTGCTTTGGGGACTTCAGGTTCGAGGTTCCGGGTGCAGGTTCTGGGCAGTTCTGGGTTGAGGGTTTGAGGTTTGGGGTTTAGCTACTGGGTTGCTGTGAAGGAATTCAGTTTAAGTTGCTATACTGAGGCAACCTTATTATTTACTATGTATACCCATTATGGTAACTTACTTCAAGTTCCTGAACAGTAACCCAGACGAGGGTGGCCTAAACCCTAAATCCTGAACTCCTGCCAGCCGCTACCCTCTGTAGGCCCTATAAGGACCCTACGGTTTTACAGGGCTATATAGGGGTATGTAGGGATGTATCGGGATATAGAGGGATACTACGGTTTAGACTTTAGGTTTTGGGCCTCAGGGTTAAAGGCTAAGGATTTAGGGTTTGGGGCCTAGCATTCAAGGATAGGGCGTTTACAGCTGGGTCCTTTGTTTTTGGGGTAGCACACCCGCAGAATTCAGTGGGATGTTCCAACCAAAACCCTAAACCTAAACCCTAAACCCCAACCCTCCCAAACCCTAAACCCAACACCCTGAACCCAACACCCTAAACCCTAAACCCCTAAACCCCTAAACCCTAAACCCCGAACCCAAAACCCTTTGTTACAGCTAAACCCAGGATGGCAACCGTAACCTGTAGACCGCCCTAAGACCTTTAAAGCAAGGTACAGATGCCAAAATGTTGTGAACAAGATTTAGGGTTTAGAATTTGGGCTTGAACCCTAAACCCTAAACCCTAAACAAGCAAGGCCGAAGATGTTTTGGAGGTCTCTGATTGTGCAGCTCGGCGCGGATTTGTTTTTTCAGGTCCCAGGCTTTTCTGGAATCATAATATGGGTAATTATCCCTAAGCCCTAAACCCTAGGAATATGGAACCACAAAATTGGTAATTGTAAACGCTAGCGCGCGCCCGCCTCGGCTGGCCGGGCTTCCCACTGTAGGAACATGTAATTATAGATATACAGGTATTTAAGTTAGGTATATGGATACAGTCATATGCCTAATACATAC
>CAJNIZ010047085.1:0-29172 GCA_905231905.1 Symbiodinium pilosum | reverse complement strand
TAGGGGGTGGGGGGGGGGTTACCATATATATATATATATATGTGTATATTTTTTTAAGGAGGACCCCCCCACCCTGTAATAGTGGTGAAATAGGAATACGAAAGGACCCTCATATTATCCTTACTATCCCTTATAGTCGCTATTACTGGGCTGAAGCAAGTTTTCCCAGCATTGCATGTCACGCTTAGAGTAGGCAGGTTGCTTCTACTCTCGTACAGGGCGTCAAAGGGGTTGTACATGGGGATAATAAGGTTTTTATCTCAAATAATGGAAAGTGAAATGGAAAATTGCATAGAAATTAGGTTCGCTCTTAGATTCTCATGGCACAGGTGCATTGGATGTTCTAATAGTATATGCTCCTGATATGGTACGGTTGAATACTAGGGGGCATATCCCCCCACATTATTAATTAGTGGGACTATCCCCGCAAAACTCTTACACGAACCCACTCTCCATTTCATTTTCCATCGTCTCATCCGCTGGATTGTCCAATCTTGGGGTAATATTTTCACGGTCTTCCTATACTTCCCTAGTTGTTGTATTCATCAACGTCCGCCAAGAGGTTCCTGATTGTACCAGCTGTGTCATTTGGCCTGCCCGGTTAGCAAGGACATCATCTCAGGTGCAGCTGAGCAACTGAAATCACTGCACCCTCAACTACGGCACCAACCCCACATTCGGGCCAAAGTATTGCACATTTCTGCATTTCGGGGGTCCCTTTTTGGCAATTGCAAGTCCAGCCGCAAATAGCCCTTTGCCAATCCTCAGAGTTACCAGAAGTATTGGGATAATGGAAAAGAAAATGGAAGCTACTATAGTATATTGGGGTTACATTGGGAGAATAGAAAATAAAATGGAAACTACTATATGGGAGGCAGCACTTGCCCAGGCTGGCCCTGCAGGACGGCATCGCCAAAGACGAGGCACGAACACAACAGTTGGGTCGTGATACAATCTGCAAGGACAACAAACAACTTGCTTTCCGTCAGCTAGGAATGAAGGAATGCATCCTTGCAACAGTCCCTTCATAACCCATTATCGAAGTTTGCATTTTCTTTTCCATTCCTTCATTCCCAGCTAACGAAGGCCCAGCCAGACAAACGGAAGGTGGCTCGGCCATTCACCCCGACATCTCAAGCTCCACAGTCACAGCAATGTTGAAAAGCTGTGTCAAAGGTCTCTGACATGCATACTACCACGCTCAACTTCCAAGAAGAGACCCCCTGCTTTAGCCTTGAACAGCTAGGTACTGAAAATCCTAGACCCTAAACTATTGGGAGGGGTTACATAGGGGGATAATGGAAAAGAAAATGGAAACTACTATATAGATTTTTGAGCAGCATGTCCCCGAACTGCCAAACGCTCAACGCTGGAGAGGCAGCTTCAGATCCCGAGAGCGCCGCGCCCGGAAATTTGCACTTCAGTTGAGGGTGACCTTCCCTGTTCGGGTTGGGCTTACATTATCATCTGATGATTGTTATTACTATTACAAATTCCGATTTTTTATGATTTACTGTTCTTGTTATTAGTATTATAACTGTTACTACATGAAACCGCAAGCACTTCCACAGACTGCAGCTGTGCGAACAAAATACATCCAGCTTTCCGATGGCTAAATTGCCCTGGTGGGACGCGAGCAAAAGCATTGCTTTGGAGCCGTACTGATCTGACTTTACAGAGCTTTCCGCCAGCCATCCAAAGGTGCAGAGAGCTCCCTTGCTTGGTTGGAATACTTGGGTCCATAAAAAAAAACTTGAACTTTAGTGCCAGCCGAAAGTGCGGTGGTGATGTACAGTAGTGGCGGCATCACCTTATTCATGGCACTGATCATGTGTTTTAGTCCAGTTGAACAGTACTCCAGATGAGCGTTCAAATAGTATCTTTCCTGCACGTTGGGGAAAGGCTTAAGCTCCACAATCAGCTTCGCAAGCGCAAAAAGAACACAGCCCCCGTCTCAACCCTCAGTCCGCGATGCTGGGCTGAGTCTCCAGCTGCAGGCTCCAGCTCCGAATCCGAGTCGTCTTCTTCCTCATCATCATAGTTTAGAGAGCCTGTGGCAGGCCAGAAGAACACTTTGCATCAAGAGAAGTCTATCTTGCGCATTTCAGGCTTCAGTGAACAAGAGATTCAAAAGTCGAGCCTGTTCATGAACTTGTGTTTGGGGTTTGGGATAAGGGTTTGGGATTCAGGCTTTGCATCAGAAGGCACAATAACAGCCACAGGCTCGATGTAAGCCACCGCGGGGGTGTGTCCTCCGCCGCGTGCGCTTGGGTTTACGCGGAGCCGTTTCTGATAACAGCCCATACCAAACAAGATACCGCCAGTACAGCCTTAATGACCAATCCTTGAGGCAAGGCGGCCGTCCTTCAAATGACAGTTCGGTTGGCACAGCACAACTCTTGCCTAGCATAGAGCCCAATTTTTTCGTGCAATTGCATGATTTTCAGAGCGTGGGCGGTAAAGAAATTCCACGGCCACAGCAACTACGGCAGCAAAGACATGGTAGAATACATGCACTCTGCAGGAGGACAGATAACGAGGTGTTGACAAATGCAAAGGCTGATTGGGATGGGTTGGCTTATATTGAAGTGGCTGCCCTGTTAGAAACATGGTAGACGGGCTTGTGTTTCAAAACAATTTTGTTTAAAGCGCATGGCAAGGCGGACCCTGTGCGCACACCGTATACAATCACAACACATAGGAGGCTTTGACCAATTTTTTGCATTGTGTTAGTACTTGCTCAAAGTTCTATGCTACTCATCAGAGTCTGTTTCAGTAGACGGAAGTGCTGTGGGCCATTGAGGATACACGGGCAGCAGAACGCTCCAAGCGCACATTCGACTGTTTGATCTGCGCTTTTAAGCAGCGAAGGACCTACGAATTCTGAGCTGCAGCAAAAGGGTTGCACTTGCCAGCAAAGCCTGCTTTCAGAAGAGCCCACTAGGATGACACTGAGTTGTCGTACTTTCTGCAATGCAAGTTACACCCCATCAATCCTGCATTCCAGCTCCAAGGGGGGACGTCGGCAGCTCGAAGTCACAGGTGGCTGCGCGCTCAGCGAAGGCCAGGCAAGCTAGGCTGAAAGCTGAGACAAAGCATACTACAGAGGGTCGAGAAGGCTTTTGGGCTTAAATATCCTTCACAGTACATGTCGTCTCCTAACATCAGGCCGAAGCCCTAGGATTCGATGAGATTACGGTAAAGCTTTTCGAAACCAAAGTATAATGATGGAATATTCTTGGGTTTCATTTATACAAACAAGATGGAAGCCATCTCCTAATTTCCCTCAATTCAAATTGTTCCGGCTGCAAGTCACACAAAAGTAAGTCCTCAAAAAGAAGCAAGCTTGCAAAGAATGTGGTTTACAACAGAGGCATTTTGGCTTCTTCAGTTGCAAAAGATGAATCGGACAAGGGGTTCAAGCTTGCTTTCGAAGATCCTCCGCAAGCCTGGAGCCAGCAAGTACTGGGTGAAGTGCCACCGAAAGGTTGCAATGGCCTGGGCTACGCCTGGCTAGCACCAGACATCAAGATCTGAACTGATGAGATGGCATAAAAATTGAGGCAGACAAGGATGCAACGCAGAAAACTTGAACCCAGGATGTGAAAAATCCATTCCAAATTTATTGAGCAGCCTTCGCGCAAAGGAGCTCCTACCGACAAAACCCCCACTTCCCCTCCCAAAAACAACATAATTCTTCAAGACAGGCGATGAATGCTGACCTGAAGGTAGAAGCCATGGAAGTTCGCCCTTTGTCTGCAGCGCTGAAGCAGAATGCGTTTACATGAAACATATATCTGAAAGGCTAAGTGGTTGGCAGAGTCCTTTGTCATCATTGGTTGTGGTTGTGCCGCTTAAGCTGGTTCCCGGGAAAGCAGCACTGCTACCAGTCAGATGGGTAGATGGTACTGAGCAGAGAGGGCCTCATCAAAAGCACAGAAGAACTGTCCTCTCAGAGCCATCCATATCTCTCCAAAACCTGTATCCCAATCATGGAGAATCAAGTAGAGATGGAATGGAAGCCAGGATTATGACAGGGTACATATGGGAATGGAAAAGAGAATGGAAATTGCTTCAGTATCTATTGAAAGGCCCAAGCATTTGATGTTTCCGCATGTTGCGGTGAACTTTGTGTCGCTTCACGTTGGGATTCAGGCTGTAGGGCAGTGCCTGAACTGAAGCCACAAAAAAAAAAGGCAGTGATTTCATGGATGTTGGGCAGCTAGCTACTATGGCATAAAAGGCCATGGCTTAGAGATTTGAACTGCAAGCCAACGCCCTCGGGCAGCATGGTTCCAGGATAAGATGTGGAGTTTACTGTGCTGCAGGAAGCTGGGGACTGCTTGTAACTTGCACCCTGCGATTTTGCTTATGCTTGTCCTGGAATCTAAAGGTATATATATGACATATGATCTGCGAATAAGATCTAAGAAAGTTTCAGGCTGGCAGCACTTATAGAGCCCTAGTGCCCCCACATGTGCCTTATATAGGCATTATGTAAGGGTGCCCACCTGGAGCTATCCACCTGAAAATTCCCTTAATGAAGTGCCTTTGTTGAGG
The DNA here is from genome assembly GCA_905231905.1 of Symbiodinium pilosum. NCBI lineage: Eukaryota > Dinophyceae > Suessiales > Symbiodiniaceae > Symbiodinium > Symbiodinium pilosum. The sequence continues at coordinate 24,612 of CAJNIZ010047085.1, read as the reverse complement.
GGGCTCTCCAGCATCAAAGCAAGCCCTACATTGTCCGTAGGTCCTTCTTCGTGGAGTCCAATCCAAAGAGGTCAGGTCCGAAACAAACCTTGACGCCCAGGTGTCGGACCCGACACAGAAGACACCTTCGATGATGCTTTCTGGGACAGCCGCAAAGCTGCTGTTGGAAGGAGATTTCAGCTTGCGATATTTGAGGGAGCTCCTCAGGGTGCTGATAACCGTTTGAACCTGACATTGCTTGGGATTATGGTGCTGTACCAGAAATTAGAGGGAAGCACGATAGCTCATTTGCTAGATAGTGAAGCAGGAAGGGTGTGTGAGTGCTATAGGTGCAAAAAAACGAAGTTCTGTGAAACTTCACAATTACTCGGTCAGCCCAAACATGGAACTGTCGGTCACTCTGGCCCTGAAGGTGGCTTCTTAAGTCCAAACATTGCAAAGGAAAGCCATGTCTCAAGGCGTGCTTTAAAGCCTCGCGCAAGCAAAAGCCCTGATGGGACTACTCAGGCCTGGACTGCGTCGTCAATGCTTTGGATAACATCCAGGCACACAGCGAACGGTGAGGGCAATGGGGTCGGTGGGCTCCGGGCCATCATTAAAGGAGTATTAAAACTTCAGGCGCTCCCCAACGCCCTTCCAGCCCTTGAAGTAAGCCTGGCGTTGAAGGACTAGGCCAAGTACTTTGAAACGCAGGCCTCACACATGGATCCCTGCATGCCTGAGAAAATACGATGCTTGCGGGCGGGGCCAGTGGCTTCGATATTTTGAGGCCCTGCGCTTCCAAAAGATCCTCCAAAGCACTGCTTCTGTCTGGTTTTTTTCGTACTCCTCTTCTGCAGGCGCGCATGTACGTGGACTCCCGGTGCGTTTGGTTTGCCAAGCCGCTTTTAGAGTCTGGCACGCTGGGCACTTTGCTGTGGGTTTAGAGTTCAGAGAGGGTGTTTGGGGACTCCAAGGGTCGGGCCTTCACTGTTGCAGAGGTTCTGGGCGCAACTGCAACTGAAAGTTTCAGTAACATTGAGAAAGGAGAGCGGGGTGCCAGTTTAAGTGGCCTGCGGAATGTATGCTCATTTGTGATGCAAGGCGTGTGGGGCGCCGGATGACCAAGACTTCAATAGATCTGTTGATAGGCTTCTTGCTGTAACCAAACTGAATGTCCGGTTCTCATTCCGTCGGTTTGGAACTAAACAGGCATAGACGCGGGTCGACTTGCTTCTTTTGTTGCCCGGACTCTGTCTTGCCCCAAAAAATATGTTCGTCTGCTTGACGACGGCACAAGGCAAGATCTCGTTTTAGCAACTCCTTGTGACTGAATAAGCTTCAAAACCTGGTCAGAGCTTCATGGTCTCGTTGGCCTTCAAAAGCGCTGCCTTCGTAATTCCCCTCTACACACTGCATTGTTCTCAGGCAACAGATTCAGACAGTATTTTGCCGCGAGGGCGGCTCTCTCTTGAACCAGCTGCCAGCGATCAGGCATATCCGAAATGGCAAGTCTTCTAACAACATATCGTCTGGCCTAGTGATCGTGCAATACTCCGGTTATCTGCTGATTTACATTCGGCGCGGCTGCAATCGAATCAGTCGCAATCCTGAGACTTTTCCCGTTTGGAATCCTCTGAGGCTTGGTACGAAAGCCAACGTGCAGGTCGTACTGCTGCACGCCCAGAAAACACCAGCAATGTCCATGCAATTATGAACTGTTGACTGGAGATTTTCCGGCCTCCTAGCATAGCACTGTAGCGACGATCGTCACATACTGCAGGAGGCTTAAGCTCGTTGAGGACCGTAGAGTTGGAGCTGGCCGATTGCACCTGGCACCCTCAACTGCAAAATGTTGGGTCAGAAGCAGTGCGCATGGTCACTGACTTTCCATCGGGTCCCGAGCTCTGCAGTTTGGCAGACAGACTTGAGTAGTTGTTCATTTGCATTGCCTTGCCGAGGCCAAAGATGACTCAGTCTTACGGAGACTCGCAGGAGCCTGCTGAATCCCAGACAAGCCGGCCAGCGTCGTTGCATGTTCAACCTTGAGCCCTGCAAGCCGTCAATGACACAAATGTGAAACTGCCGTTGCCAGGCACTGCACTGCTTGCGTTTTGTTATCAAAGCCGCCATGGTGAGGATCCTCCTGAGGAGTCGATCCCGCTGTGCACTGTCAAGGCTTTCTTGCAATGCTGCCACACTGGTGTTCGTGCCATGCAGAGCCCGACCTCAATGATCACCTTGATTGTTCCAATTTCTTTAAATTTGAGAAAGTTAAGGGTGTATGCGGGGTCTGTCCGCAGACAGTGCAAGAAAGTTCCGTAGATGGTAAAATGAAATGAGTAGCAGATGGCAGAGGTCAGGTCGAGACATACTTGGGGTTTCCATGGATTTTACGCATGGTTTCAGAACCGCGCGTACGATAAGAAAATGCTTCTTTTGGCGCTGGACCCTGCAGACCCAAACCCCTATACAAAACACAGTTTCCGTTACTTTCAGTTTTTCCATTTGATCCTCCATTCTTGGGGTTACACCGAACTGAAACCTATCCGTATAATTGTAAACGCTATCGCGAGCCCGCCTCGGCTGTGTGGCGCTCCTCTGAAGCACTGACACGAGGCTCATGTGAGCAGCGGTCCTGTCCCTAGAAGGAAAAGACGTGGGACCGCCCTGCAGTCTTGTGAGTGCTGCGGCATGCAACTTGCATCTCAACATGGTAGCTGATCTCTCGGAATACCTTAAGTGCTTTTTGCTTACAGAGGTGTGCAGGCAAGATCCCACTTGGATTTTGCGCAGACAGAAGGCACCACAGCTAGGAAAGGCTTCCACAACAATCGCCATGCTCCCCCCCGGAACCCCCATACTTTCTCGAAGCTTGCGAGTCTTACAATTTCAATGTTGCTGGGCCACCCTGCATAGGCCGCTCACCACCGGAGAAAGGGGGATGTGCCAACTGCGGTGGTGCTGGTGGTGGTGGTGCTGCTGCTGCTGTTGCTGGTGAGGAGGAAAGCTTGAAAAGTCTGAGGGTTCCGAACGCCTTGAGGCTGGATGCCTCAGCAAATGTAGCGGTTTCCAATGTTTTTTTCCATTCCCACAAATATTCCTATGATCCCCATACACTAACCCTAGATAACCCTACATTATGTCTTCACAGAATCCCTGCAAAAGTTGCCCTCTGGTCCCTCACAACCAACAATTATGGAAGTTCCTCAAAAAGCCGGTATCCTTAGAAATGGGGTTGCTATTGGGGAAAAGCAGGGGATCGTACTGAGAAACTCCCATATGAGTTGGGTCCGTTTATCACCCGGAGCCTCCGAATCCCTCTGCCAGCACTTCCCGAACGCCATCGAGCACACGATCGAGTGGGTCACTGGTCTTGCATTTTTGAACCCATCCCAAGCTTCCAATTGTGGAATTCTTTGGAAGAAGCTGTGAGTATGTAGAGACCACAGAAGGTCTGGCTCTTACGAGCCGATGACAACACTTGGCCCGAACGCTTGATTTGAGGTGCCCACCTGATGGGTCTGAAACACATTGCAGCTTGAAGGCGAATCCCACCACCAGTTATCATTACTATTCTTATTACTGCTATTACTACTATTTTTATTTTCATTGAGTAAGTACCCAGATCGTCTTTGGAAGACTTTGGAGATTACAACTTGCTTGAGGCTTTTTCCAGACTTTGCTTAGGGCACGTTACGCTTAAACCCCTGCCAGCTGCATGCATTTTGTTTTCATGTTCATTTGCTGGCAACTCATTTGGGGGCACTGGGCGTTGGTAAAACAAAGATCAATCGGATCTCGTTCGTGTTTGCTGCTTCTGCATTATGCTGCATGCTGTCAGCTTGCCAAGGCCAGGGAAGCGTTTGAGCAGCTCTTTGTCGAGACTCCGCGCGAGGCTGGGAATGTTTCATCTCACGATTTTGCTGGCCCGTTCAACTTTCAAAGCGTGAAGATTTGTCTTGTGAGTCTACAAAGGGCCGCAGCTTCTGCTGGCAAGGACCTTTCTCCTCTAATTATTTTACTGCAAAGCTACGGAGATGGAAGAACGTTTGAGCAGCACACTATTGAGAGCGGCAGGTTATCCCTTTGCTCCCCTTTCTACCACCAACCTTGTTGAAAGCTTCGTCGAGAGACACAAGTGGCGGGGGAGGGGGCAGCAGAACCTTTGCCCCGGGACACCTTGCTCCCACACTTAGCGCAGACTACTGCACGCATAGCTTTTGATCCAGAAGCTACTCTAGCCTTTCTGCTCAACATGCGCAAAATCGACAAACTGCACCAAAAAGGAAGTGCTACTATCGAATGGCTTTGAGTTGGAAGGTGTGGGGCTTTGCATGTCAGGAGTATGGGATTCTTGCTCTTGGCAATCTGCAGAGCCTCAAGCTCCATGTTTCCCGCGTTGCAGGGCAACAGCTTCCTCGAAGATCCGGAGTCGTGCCCTGCAGATGTTGCATTGGAGATCACATGCATCCAAGGTTTTCCATGAAGGGCACCAAACATCCCTGCTGTGCTTGGTCCAACGCCCCTAAAATGCTGGGAGTTGGGGCCTTCCGAATTTCTAAGTTCAAAGACAAGTCAGGTCAGAAGATCAAAGCTTTCTTCCAGGATGCGAAGGTCTTGCCATGTAGAGAAAGGCTGTCTGAAGAGTAACTTCACCAAGGGCCCTAGAAAAGGAGATTGCATTTTCGGAGGGAGGCCGTGCAGGGGGCCTGACTTGGCATGCGAATTTGAGCTCCCAATACCCGTGGCCATTCCAAAGGGCACCACTACAGGACCACCAACAGGGAGCACTTGCTTGTAGGCGGCTGATCTGGGGTGTCAACCAAAGCGAGAGAGTCAAAGAAGATATTACATTCTTCCCTATTCTCCTGGAATCCTGGAAGCATGTACTGTATTCTCGCAATCATGTGTACCCAGCAGAGGTGTGACATCAAAACCCCAGCCCTACTGGCAGAATGAGATCCCTTATGTACTATAGCAGTTTCCATTGTATTTTCCATTATTCCCAATATAACCCCAATATAAACCACTAAAGGTACCTGAAAAAGCTGCCGACCACTGGGTCGGGCACCTCGCAAGTGCAGCGGCTGCGCTCACTCCAGCAGATGCTCGAGAAGGCAGTCCTTCCTGAAGTGGACATATGGATGGTAAGCTGGCAACATAGCATAATGTAAGATGTTAAGCTGGAAGTGTATGCAAGAATGGCAAGAATAGCTATGTGGCAATGTGGACAGTGTCAGAAGGCTTTCCGGCATAGCATAGTAATGTTGTAACAAAAACTGGAAGGAATGAAAGAAGAAAATAGCACTACATTGGAGTGGTTGTCAGCCCAGCCCCCACCCCTTCATCCAAAAATACAGCCAGCGTTGTTTTTGGAGTCACTACATTACATGAAGCTATGGTGGCGTTTGCGTCTGGGGCACGGGTGCGGGGGCTGAGAATTTTGACAGAGCCCGGAGATAAATCACATTGAAAAGGAATTTCACCGCCTGGCAAGAACCCCGGACTAGCTTCCTGGCATTTCATGGCAGTCCAGAACCTGTATAACGTCTGTGGGGTCTTGAAGCCCTGCACGCTCAAATGGCAGAGAACAGGCAGCATACTTCTCCAGCCCGGCTTCATTCTTAGTGAAGTTTGAGGGCTTCGGGTTTGGCGGACTTCTGGTCGTGGGCTTGGGACACCTTTCTCCAGGTGTGTTGTTGTGTCCAGGCCTAGGTCTAGGGTCAAGGCAGACAGGGCATCTTGCTTTCCGAAAGGATTTGGTTTGTTTCTTCACAGAAGCCCTGCGCAGCGCAAGCAGCCCTTCGACGCTTGTGCCGAGTATGCCGTGATGGAATTCCAGGAGAAGCCCGGAACCCAGCGCCAGCGGAGTAGGGCTGTGAGGCTGGGAGACTCATAGATTTTGGCTTCTTCAGATTTTTCGCAGGAAAGCTGTTGATATAATCCCCGACCAATCCAAACTTGTAATGTCAGAACCCAAAGCCCAGATCTCTTCGGTGGTAGCCTTGAGCCAAGGTTTCACGACTCCATCGTGCAGCTTCTTCACACTTTTCCATTGGATCATGCCTGCGCCTCAAGAACTTCACCTCACCTGGACAAGCCTTGTCAATCAAGATTGTCTTTTCAAGCGAACAGTCGGAATGTTGCTCAAATTGGTCTTGGTCGTTGAGCAAATAGATGACTATTGCAGAAGGTTGATGGGTTTCTGAAAGAAGCATGATTGCGAACCGCGGTTGAATAGCATCTTTGATCAAACCATCAAGCAGCCATGAAGCCCTTACGTAGACTTCTGAAACCCTCAAGTCCGTGGCTGCAAATTGTGAGGTCACGTCCGAGGGCACCAAGTTCTGGAGTGGACCAAAGCGTCCGCCGACGCCAATCAAGGTGCGAGAGCTTCGTAACAGAACTACATGTTTGAGTGGCATGCTGTATAAACAAACACGCTCGTCTTAGTCTTTCTTGTTGGTATGTCAGGGTAACAAAGGTGCCGAATATGGTGAGAATACCAGTGATGCAAAGCATGATCATCACATGACTTGTTGGCCATGCTTCTTGGGTTTTGCCGTTGTACAATACTTAATCGAGAGTAGCAGCAGTTCCCTTTCGACGCGATGCTAGGTGTAGATATGGTAGGCCACCAACGATATCTGAGGAAGGCCTACCAGACAGATAAATACAGCCACCACATTTCCAAACCCATGCCCTAGAATCAGATTTCTGAAGCTTCAACGGGCATTGCCATCATCTGCTTGAATAGATGGAAATGGGCTGACGTAAGGCCATGTTCGGGACGGGAGTGCCATCTGACCTCCCACATGTGCAGCGGCAAGTCGCCCATACCTCGCTGATCTTGAACGATGCAGGCGCCTCTTTTCTAAGGTAGTACCAAAAAAAGAGACTTTACAGCAGCTATACATGGTAGCTCTATCCATGTGCATGGAGAAGAGTGATTCCTTGTTGCAGTTTGACGCCAACGACGCTCTGCACGTTGATTTCCTAGTTGCGGCTGCCAACCTCTATGCCACCAGCCTAGGCCACTTGGGCTTCTGCTTTGGTACTGGGACTCAAGCTTGTAGGTAGATGGTATGCAGTTCTTTGCCTGGAAGGTAGTGTGAGCCTGCAATCGACTTCTGGTCGTTGCGTCCAGCTTGAATCTCCCTATTTATGATTTTGATAAGTAGACAAGAAGGATGCGCTGAGGAAGTCTATGTCAAATACAGTCCAGCAGCATTGGTTTGGGTGCCTCTCGGCCAGCTTGGCCAAACTGAAGATGCAAATTTCAAATTCCAGGGAAGCAGAAGAGAAAACAGATGACATTACTGGGCCTCAGTGCAACTTGCTTGTCTTCACGCTACGGGGAATGTATCAGGTCGTAAGCAAGTAGAAAGGGGAAAGATTGCGCATGCTTGTTCGTGACGGCCCAGTCTGTGTCTCCAGGTTCCGAGCTCTTTCGCACGAGGCCTGCATGTCAACCATACCTTGAAACAGCCTCCAAAACACCAGCAAAACAGCGCGGCTTTTGTTCCATGCTTTAAGAGATCAAGAGATTGCCACAGGCTCTTGCAGCTTCGCTGTCAGGATGTGTATTGGAGATCGCACTAGTAATGATTACAATGCGGCAAGCCATCGCCTTCTTTTATTCATTGCTCTGGTTGCGTCTACCGGCAGATGTCTTCTTTTTGCTCATTCCACATGCCCAGAACATGCAGAAAGGTAGGCAAACGCTGTGAACTGTTGCCGATGGCTACGCAAAGACACACTCACACTTGAACGTTAACTTAGAACCCTAAGCCTACATGAAAGCGCAATGGCCTATTGGAACCAAGCCCGCAGCGACGGAACTTGCAAGGCGTCGCTGAAAATCGCGATCGCGACCAGGTGGCGAAGATGGCAGCAGCAGTGAAGGTGCCGGGTGGGAAGGGTGAGATGTTGGATTCGCATCCCTGAAGGGGAATAAAGGGTCTCTGACTCTGCTTGAGTTGACTTGCCTTGCAAGTCCGCGTGTAGATTTTGTTCTATGCAAATGGGTGAACTGCAGGGTTCCAGGCTGCAGATTCACGTGGTTTAGGCTGGGAGCTTGGATTTCGAAGATGCTCAGAAACCAAACCTGCTTGCACGAATGAGGCTCTTTTCTAGATCCGCGCGAAGCTCGCACATTGGTTAGAATTCACAGGCCCTCGTGCCTCAACAGTCACTGTTCAGGGTGTTTGGCTGCGACAAGGGAGACACATGCTGGGAGTTGGAATTTGAAGGACAAGGTTCACTAGGTTGGAAGCGTTGGATGTGAATTCATTTAGCAGGATTTGTTAAGATGTCCATCCACCACTGGCAAACGGTCGACCAGCTGCAGGTGCCAGACTTCAGACCAAGGGAGATGAAGATCAAAGTTGATGACAAGGCCCCTGGTTGATAAATTCCTTCCTGGAGCGAGAAGTCATGCAGTTCCTCACGGGCAGTCAATATTTGGATCACGCTTTCTTCTTGAAAGGTCTGCAGCAGTTGCTCATGAGCTTTGCCTCAATCCACTCCACAGCATGCAAAAATTTGCTCAAAAGCGTGCAACAAGCTGGTTTCGGCTGGACGAAATTTAGTGTAGCCGCAAAGCCTGAGGCATCAAAACCACGGAGTAATGAAGCTAAGCCTGTGTACAATCTCTTACATCTACAATGCAGGTAGACGGAGGTACTGGGGTCGCTAGACTACTGGGGCATGGAACCGAACCCAATCAGGCAGCTAGGAGCTGTTTGGAATCCCTAGCCTCTTAGATTTTACACCTAGATAGAGAAGCGTTTCAAGCCCAACGTATTGGAGGATACCAGCGGAGAAGCTTGCATCGACGATGATGCCCTTGCCGCGCCCCAAGGGCCCGTCTTCATAAGAAGTTGGACAGCTTTGCTAAAAATAGTTAGTGCTGGTTGTGGTTGTCCTTGCTATGCTTGGAACTAATTCATGTTCAAAGCTTCACCATCAGGTTCTTATCAATAGGTCCCGTATTGATGTGTCGCTTGGTCAGTCGTGGGTTTTCAAAACCTTGCCAGATGAAGAGGATGGAGTTCTTACCTAATGAATACTAGTACTAGAAGTAATGCTAGAACAGTAGTAACATCAGTAATCATAATACTTGGACTAATAATAGTACTATTTTGGAACCTCCGGTGTTTCTTCTACCACCTGGTTCCAACGACCCCTAATGCCGTTTCTACACCTCGGCTCCTGCAGTCTGTTGCAGGTGGTAGGATAAAAAAATTGGAATTAAAGTGATTCTAGCAGTAATAGTTATAGTATTCATAAAAGCAATGAAGGTATAATAAGATAATAATCGTCATTTTCGTGATAATAGTAATTATAGCAATATTCATAAGATCCAGAACATGAAAGCTATACAATCCCCTATAGTGTATTCCCTCATGTCCTACGAACCACCAGTAAGTTTACTCATGGCTACAGGAAGTTAGCGCGAGTCAAGATGTATGTCAGGGATTTGTAGTTTTGGTTCATGCCAGTGGTATAGCCAACTCGCTTTTGTTTCGTCCACAGCTTGGATAGAGACGAGGCAAGGAAGCTGATGGCAGAGATGTCCGAAAAGGTCAAGTCTCTCAAGGCCAGCTGATCATGTGCAGAGATTCTTTCGGATTTTGTGATTTAAGTTCACTGTGCAGGTGTTCTGTTGCAGAGACAATGGGAAAGGGGGGCAAAGGGTTTCTCACCATCATTTGCGAACATCGGGGGCTTGGAGGTCGGGATTCGGCAGAATTTAGACCGCTTCATGTTCTCAGCAGTTTTCCGTTACCCGCAACAACATGCCCCCAGAAGTTGTGCCTAGGGGTATATGAGTAGTAGAAGGCATGCGCAGGCTAATGTTGGGCTTGGAGTTCGACAGGTGCACTGAGTGTATAGACATGACACGGTACAAAAACCTTTTGAAGTTTGTGGCTGCCAGATTCCTCGAAGTTACAGTTTACGGAGGCGAAGAAGTTCACTCAAGCCGAATGGCTTTTATTGAGTGAATGGTGCAATTGCGACTTTATGTTCCAATAGTAGTCTCCATTGTCTTTTCCATTATACCTATACCTAAGTGCTTTGAAAGGCATAAGATCATGAGGCAGTCCTCATCTTCTAAACCTCCCCACATTTGGGATGTAGAACGCCATCACACCTGGCTTGTTTATGTCATATGGCCACGGCACAGTCCTGGTTGGCAACCCCCTCAGCCCTAAGCTACCCAATGGCATCAAGGCAAGCTGTTTGAACCTGCTACAGCATGACAAATGCTGTCTCAAGGTTTCACGCAGGTATGCTGACTTGGATTCCGAGAGCTCAGCACAAAACATTCTTCTTGCTTGGTAGAAGCATGCATGCAAACTGCGAGTCAACGCCGGACCTTCGCCCAGCTGAGTTTGAGAAGGACCTGCAATGGGATCGGCATTGCGCGTTGTATTCTTTATCAGGAACGGTAAAAGCACACGTTTCTGGTTCCATGTTTTCATGCCCTTAAAAGCAACCAAGGAATTGTGTTTGGCTTGCATGCAGCAGCAATGCAGTTGCTGTCTATTGTATTCTCCGTCTTCGGGCAGTGTTGCTAGACTAAGCTTGGCTCTGCCCAACCCCACACACGCCAGATGGACACGCAACCAAAATTTAGCACTTGCACAGCATCATGCTCTTGCTTTCAGCTTTGGATATTCATACAAGACCCTGCTAGAGTTCCGGAATCTACTAAGAAACAATTCTGGTCGCACTATGCCTACTCCATTGCACATATTTTTATCTCAGCCTCAGAATCACACTGCACCAAGCTCACTTGGTACCTTTGATGCAGAGCCAGTCGCTGGAGTTGAAGACTGCCAGGGCCGACAGGGATTGCCCAGACAAGAACATACTACCGCAAGCCTCACTACACCCAAGATCTAGATCCTGTATTCTTTAGAGATACTCCACTTCCCAGCCCAGACATTACACGAGTCACTTGGTTGCAAGTTTTGCGAGGACGACGACTCCAACTTCCATATTCAGTTTATCGCAGCAGCTGCAAATCTGCCACTGTCTCAAGAGAGATTCAGCCATTTGTAGATGAGCTCTGAGCAGATCAAGGCTTTCATACAGCCCCCGCTTTTTCTCACTGTTTGCTGCCAAGTTGCAAATTCTGCTTCTACTGCAAAATGTCAACTCTGTAGGCATAGAATCTGACGGCACAGAAGTGGGGAAGTCAAAACTCACTGAAAGTTGCGTAGCTTGGCATGCGTGACGCTGAGGGCCTACAGGCGGAGTCTAGATGATAGTTTTATGACCGGCTGTTCATGCTGCGATGCAACAGCAGTTCCTGAATGGGGCTTTCAGAGCACAAAGCCACACATGCACATGCCAAAATCTACATGGAGTTTGGGAGTGAAATCTAAGCTTCTAATCTGCTGTTGTTGTAAAGTTGAAGAAGCAACAATGCTTCCAGAACCTCAAAAGCCTGAAGATCGTCAGTGCATCCCTGATGTGAACATAGTTCCGGGGGGTGACACATGGGGGCAGATCACTGTGTAGCAAATTTGCTTGACGAAGTGTTTCAGCAAGAAAGATATGCTACTGCGGTAGTGGGTTCCTTGAGCTTCAGGATCAGCTGCTGCACGGTTCAGCTGCGCTGGGTCCCCTTACACCCCAGGCTTCGATCCTTGAACTTAAGCCTAGATCTCCAGAATCTGTGAGCTCGCCATTTTCAAGACGACTCAAAACGGAGGGGTTGGACTCTCCTCAGGGGCTGCAGTAAGCCTCAAGCACTGAAGTTGAAACATGCATGAATCTTCTTTGCGGCTGAGGCGTGCTCGGAACTACAAGATTCAGGAAGTAGATTTCCTCAAGGCTTGATGCATAAATTCTGATCTACAGGTTTTAATACTGTTGCGAAGGATGTTCACAACTTTTTCCAAGGGACAGCGCTACTGCACACTCTTTCTCAGAGAGTAGTCAAGGATGTCAATTGAGCACTGTAGTGATAGCAACCCACATGAAATCAGATTCCCTTTCTAGCTTCTCCCGAAATTCCACTGCGGGCTTCTGGATGAACAAGTACTTAGATTGCTTTTCCTTTTCTTGTCTGACGAGGACCCGCAAATTCAGGTTCACAGTAGGTCAGTAGCTGCAGCTGGCCAGGGAAGAATTGTTCGGAAGTGAGCAACAGCACAAGTATCAGCTAACGAGTCAGCTGTGCTAGGAATACTTTCATGGCCCTGCTGGCAAAAATGTATTCAGAGGTGTAAGATGAGCAGCGGCAGTTTTGTGACAGCACGAAGGCTTCTGTTACACTTGGAATCGGGGAGTTTGTGTAATTATTGCTTCGGATTTCAGGGGTTTGAAGCCGGTTGAGGAGTGCGGACATGGTCCATGCGAAAGGGGAACTAACCAAAAGACTATAACATCCATCGCTGAAAGTCCAGTGACAGCAGCACCGAAGGTAGGTACAGTGGCAGTCTACATCGAAAGGTCAAAGATCATTGGCTTCTTCTGCATGCTGTGTGCTGAAGCTTGGGGTCTGCCTTCGCATGGTGTATCCTCAGAGCAGGGCTCTCCAAAGAAAGCGAAAGTCTTATCAGAGCACTCGGAACAAACCAAGAACCTGGCATACTGTGTAGAAAGGCGAGGAAATCAAGGAAATTTGGAATCGCAGGTCAAGATGACAGCGGGGAAAATCATTCCTGCGATAGCCACCACAACTGCCATGGTCACCGGTTTGGTGAGTGCGCAGACCTCAGGTTTTCAGATTGGGCTCCTGACAGGTACTAGGTTTGGAGTGGGCTAAGGCTTCAGTTTTGTTTGCGAAGTAGTTTGAGACGGGTTGCATGTTCGGCCAGCTTCCTGAGTCTGCAGAAGCACAGCAGGAGGCCTCTTAGTGAATCAGTACTTTCTCCGTTCATGTACAGTTCTATTGTAGAACAGGCATTGTTTATGAGTATTATCCATCTCCATGGTCATCGCCATCATCATGACGATCATCATCATCATCATCATCATTATCATTTTCATTTTCATGGTCCTTCCACATGCATCTCTCATTGCTACTTCTGCTACTAGTCGGCTTGCTATGCAAGTGAGAGTGACTGTCAACTCGTCACCCCCGCTGCAGTAATGTTTGGAGAAGCTGCAAGATGTGGCAGCTTCGGCTATAGGATTTGTCAGTAGGTTCAGCACCATTGTACCCCAAATGGCGGGGGGTCTAGGTTGGCCAAGTTTGTCTACCATGCGCAAACCCAGACAACAAGGCCGCCGCGTGTCTTCAGGGGCCGTGCCTCCCTGACCCACACCCCAGACTAGGCCTTTTGGCCATTGTCTAAACTCCTAGTATCCCCCTTAATAACTCCTATAGTAGTCCCCTATATAATCCCTTAATTAACCCACTTTGAGGAGTTTAGATTATGACTCATATCACAAACCTTTTTCCAAGACACCTTGAGGCGGAGCTCCTCAAGATCGCAACCATGCGAAGCCGCAAGGCCGGCAAGGAAGTTTAGCCTAGTTGTTGCCGTGCGAAGCGCAAACCGTAAAGCCAAAAACACGTTGGCCCGCCCCGAAAGCCCACACGCTACTCTTGTAATATGGGCAATTCGGCCTCGGACAGCAGCAGCAGCAGCACACCTCAACAGGGCCTTGCGTGGTTGATACCCATGTCATTATAGCAAGGCCAAGGGAATACACGGAAAGTTGTTGGCCAGACATTTTGAATCAGCTTCTTAAGAGTAGGGTTCGTTGCTCAGCGCCACAGACCTGGCAAAAGCCTTGTCGTCATAAAATCAAGCAGGGACGAAGCTTACTTGAAAGCTGAGTAGCCTGGATTCAGAGCGTTTCAGGATGGTGAACGTTGAGATGAAGCACTTATCCCCAGAAATTCCTACGAAGGCTTGAACCAGCAAGTTTCCACATAGGAGGCCTCAGGATGAGTGCTCTGTACTGGGAGGAACCTGTCCTGGGCTTCCTGGCAGCAGGTAGAAGACTTCAAGAATGCCTTCGTGACACTGGCCTTGCCGCTCTGGGTGCTGCAAGGGGCCGAGTTACTTGCACAATATAATGGCAAACCACCTATATACTCCTTACTTTGATGACTTTGCTTCGCCGCGTGTTTGGACTGTAGCCGGAGATGAGATGTTTTTGCGCTCCGTCCAAGTCCAGATGCACATTCGAAGTTCTCCCATGACCCTCAACCATCGCTCGACCTGTACCCTCAACTGGCCTTGCAGAGGCCCAATCATGAGCACAGCATTGTAAAGTCCCACCTAGCTGCTAACCCCAGAAAATGCAGGCCCTTGAGCTTGACATCTTGCATGCGCCTCCTTGGCAATAACATCATCAGCACCGCCATCATGATCTGGATTATTGTTATTATTGTTGGCGTTTTTCCTTCTTTACTGTGGCAATTCCTTGTAGGTCAGAGCCACTCCCACCGCTCAAAACGGTGAGCAAAGAGCACGACCCGATCGTGATGGGGCCAGCGTGGAGCCCAGGGACCAGCGCAGAAGCAAAGTTAGGTTCAGCAGGTTTAATTCTATATGTTTTATACATTGAGTGCTTTGGGCTTCTACCCTGAAGCGCTGAGGTCTCAGAATCAGAAGTTTTGAATTTGAGGATCAGCTCAGGGGCAGCTCAACTGCTCAGTGTAAGTTGGACTTGGATTCTGGTAGAAAGTGGTTGATCCCAGCACCTAGAGAAGCTGTGATTTAGGGTGGGTGGGCTTGCTGGTGTGAGGAGCCTCTAGGGAACAAGGGAATATAATCCCAATAATATATTCCCTTATTCCCTGCTACCCGCACGAAGTGCCAGTGGGCCAGGCGAGCGGATCACCTTGTAATGTTTTCCCAACAGGGCTGAGAGTCCAGAGCAAGTCCCCGGAGTCAGGGACAGCATCGTGTCGTTCCTGTGGGTGTCTAGACCTTCAGGAAGACAAGTCCCGTGATTTCTGGACTGTTGGCAAGACTCCTGAAGGAGACCCTAGTTCGGAAACTGTCATTGAAAAGGGCAATGGAGATTTCCAGACATGCAAGTCTGAAGCACTGCAGATCTTGCCAACCCAACATATTTCGGCCATTCCCTCAGAAAGCAAACCTCTCTGCACTGTCACAGGTCAAAGCGAGACCAGAAGGCTTCACCACGTGGGACAAGGCAGTCTGGGGTATTGGTTTGGATATGGGATTTTAGTATGTTCTTCAACCTGCGCAGGCTCTGCAATTTGAAGGCTGCCCCCAACTTGCAGGAAAAAATGAAATGTACCAAGTCTCAGTCCCGGCAGCAGGCCAGGTTAACGCTTGAACATCCCGTGTTCGAAGTATGCACGCTAAATCAGCAAACCCAGTGAGCCAGTCAGGCCTTGCCACATAGGGCTTGGGCCTGAAAATCAGGTCTAGGCACTCAACAGCTAGTTTTGTGTAGATACGCAGCGCACGGTTCTCAATGAGGCTCGAAACCGGCAGCTATGAATCCATGCTTCCGTTGCAGGTGGAGTGCAAGCTGGGGGACGTGACTCTGAAGCTTTGCTGCTTTACAGTTTGAGGCCTTGATATTAGTATTATTATTACTACTATGATTACTATTCGTATTACTACCATTTATCATTGCTATTCTTTTACTAGTTTCGTAGCAGCTTGTGAAATAAGCAACGCTGCAGGGTATGAGCAGACGAGCTTTTCTCTCAGCAGCACGTTCACGCCACGGAGTTCTTCATAGCCCAAGGGTAAAGCCTGCTGGCCTTGGCATCCGAGCCTACATGACAAGGTAAGTATTGGGGTTATAGTATATTAGGGGTTCTATAGGGATAATGAAGAAGAAAATGGAATCTACTATATTCTATAGGGTTATATGGGTACAGCAACTGATGCTTAGTTTCCGTGCTTCAGAAAGGTTGCGATACGTCACAGGCAATTTTGGATGGAGACCCAAGCAACCAGTTGGCAATCAGCATTCCGAGGAAGGAATTCCTTGACTGGCTGACAGCTGAGGCTGGATGCTGGAGTTTGTGCATTCTTCTGCGGTTCAGCTTGGTATTCTGCTGCTTCGGGACACAGCTTTGCTATACCCTTCTCAGTCAGAACATGGGATTCACTTCTCTTGATAAAGTCCTGATTTCGTTATGCCTGCTTGTCGGTAAGGTAGAGATTTTGGATAAAAGGGCAAGACCAGGCATCCCTTAGGCCTGACACTTGGAACTTTTACTCTGGAGTTCTTCTGGCTATATAAACCTAATGGAGCAGGTGGGGGTTTCCCAAGATTGCGGAATAATAACGATAATTATCACAATAATCGTTGCAAAACTAATAGCGCTTCTGGTGGTAGTAGTAGTAGTAGTAGTGGTAGCAGTAGTAGTAATAGTAGTAGCAGTAGCAGTAGCACGTAAATTCATGAAGGCACCTGAAGACTGACCAGTGAGCTTAACGTCAAAGACTACATGTTCTGCCAGAAGAGTAGCAACCAGCATTGAGACGCTGTGGCATTTGGGGTGTAAAGGTGGTTTATACCTACAACCAATTGTCCACTGTGTGTCAAGCTTGACATTACTTCTCGGATGAGCTCAACATAGATCCAATAATTCGCTTGCGTGATGGCAGGGCTTCATTCAATTAACATGGTTGGCATTTCCTCGGTTGAATGGAGCCCAGCGGAGCCAGAAATCCTATCAGCCTTGGGAACCGCTTGATGCACCAAGCCCCAAACACCCAGCTCCAAACAGCAGCCAAATCCACTACTGCACCAGGTGAGCATCGAGGTGATGATCATGTCTTCGGGCAACGCGTGCCTGTACAACTCGTGCACCGGCTCCCATGGTTAGGATGGAAACGTCCAATTTCGTCTCACCACCCAGACTTCAGATTGAAGCAAAATTCTGCCTTTTGAAGCCAGGAGGCTAAGAGCTTAGGGACGTTGCGTACGTGTAGCTGTTAGCGAGGTTGGAAAAATGGAGGACAAAGACGGCGGGCTAAGTTGGCAGCGGAAACATTCTGACAGGTACATTCCCGCGCATAAGAAGCGGCTGCAGGAGAAGGACCTATTTTTGGCTATAAAGAGCGGATTTGACATGGTTGAGAGGTTGTTTGGTGTTTTGGGTGTTGAAGCTGTCATTGTTTTAGTTGGTCGGGTCTTGGGAGGCTACTAAGTACTTGAGCGGCACTTGATTTGATATGTCAGGTTAGGGTTTAGCTGCTTACTGTTGTTTGCTTAGCCTACTGTTGTTTAAGCTGGTTGTAACATATGGCATACAGGACATCATTGAAGTAACGAACGTGTTTTCAAAGAAACGAACCTTACTTGCAGCGACGAGTAAGATATGATTTCACAAAGAGTCTGAAGCTGGCAGTCCTTACAAAGCCTGGAAACAATGGGGTCTTTGAGTCCCCCCCTACTTAAAAATATACCCTACTATAATATAGTAGTTTCCATTTTTCCATGATCCCTATATAACCCCAATATATACCCTATTATGATGTAGTAGTTTCCATTTTTCCATTGTCCTCATATAACCCCAATATCCTACTCTCTCCTCGGGCACCAACCTTCCTTCCTTGTTTTCCAGATTACGGCTCTTTGGGAGACAATCACCAAGCAGAAGCTGTCACCAAAGAAGACCTATCTCACGCTGGAGGCCTGGGCCAAGTGTGAATTTCCCGAGTCCAAGGTTCTTCTCCTGGAAAGTTTAGAGGCTTCGTGGTGGGACTCGGCATCTACTTCTGAAGCTTATCCAGACCTCAGGCCTAGGATTCAAATGATTTTCAGTGACTTGAGCAGTCCAAAAGCATGCTGCGGACAAACATAGTTCTCAAGTATGCCGCTGGCCGTTGTGATTTAAGCGTTCTGATGAGTTTTGTCTTCAACTGTCGCTGCTACATCTTTACGCTTAATTAGCAAGGGTACTGTGTGGGCGGAAATTTGCCACCTGTCTGCTTGGTATGACATGTCCCTGAGAAAGGGGAAAATTGTTGTCACAGAGGCCAGAAAGTGAACTTCCTGGCGTGAGCAGCTTTTCTATTCACGGCAGAGCCCACACCCGGCACAAACCCGTTGCATAGGGTGTGTAACAAAGCCAGTTTTGCAACAGACCTCCGTAAACGTGGCCTTTTTCAGATGCCGGTGACCACGTGTACGCGACATGCTGGCATTTCAAGAGGTACGTGACAGAGTTCGGGGCGCAGAACGCGACAATTTGGCCTTTCGGCGCACAGGGCATCATCTAGCAGTTTTGACCATCAGCTCCAGCCTGACTGTAAACTACAATCTGGAAAGCCAACGAGATAAGCCGTCTCAAGAGCTAGCAGCTAGCATCTGAAACTCCGCAGGTCTCAGCCTCAGACCTGGACGACGGCGTTGATGTTGTGATCCCGACAGTCAAGTTCCAGTTCAGGCGCAGTTTCAGCGAATGGCCTGCTGTCTTTACAGGAGCAAGGAAGTTGCGGTTCAATTTTATAATTTGGTGAAGTTCTGCTTAGATATTCATAGATGTCAATGAGGCTAGTAGGACACCAACGGCTTTCTGCATGGTGGTTTAATCCCTTCTTCTTGCGGTTGTCGGTGCAAATCGAGAAGGGTGCGTCATTTTATGATTTTCTGTGGCAAGAAATTTGACCCCCTTCTGTTTTTTGTCAATGAGTGTATTGCAAGGGTGACATTAAAAAGACCTAGATAGTCCAAAGCGGAAGTGCGTGGCTCTTGAAAAACTCTGAAGTTGGCCTTTGGATGCACTGTTGGGAGGGCGGTGTTGGAAGCTCAGCTGCATATATCTAAAGAGTTGAAGTGGTATCCTGGAGAAGAGGCCGTGTTGATGCAAAAGGTAGACATCTGACATGAGGACAACTGGCCTAGATAAGCCCGGACTTGTTGCAACTGAGTCTGTGTTACCCGCCTTCGCGCCAGGTAGCCACTGGCCTGCCGAGAGTTGCATTCCTGCAGATGCACCTTAAAGCTGAGAGGAAAGCTGGCATAGGATTGGATGTTGGGCTACGGCGTGGAAACCGCTCTGCCCTGTGGGCATCCTAGAATGACAAGCACAGCCACCGTGTTTGCAACATTCTGCAATCTTAGCTTGACAACAAAGCTTTACTTCCAAATACAGGGAGCCTGCAGGGTGGAGGGTTTGAGACTCGCACCTGCTTTGCGTCTGCGCCTCTTTGAGCACGAGGCTCCAAGACGAGCTGCGACGCAAGATTCCCAACGACCCTGCAGCCGTTGCATGGGAGCTAGATCAGACCCAGGGCACTTCAGAGTTTAGAGTGGGGAGGAATAGGAATTTGTTGATCTCAAGTAGGTGTTCAGATTCTTTGACAATCACCCTTTAGTTCGCACTTGTGGTTGCTCTCGTTATCTCATGATTGCCCCAGCTTTTGCAATGGCTTCTCAAAGGCCTTGTCGTTTGCTGATCTGCCGACCATATAGCTGAAATCAGACTTTGCGGGACTTGAACTTGCGCGAGGATGGTCTTGTCCGGTAGAGTTAGGCTTCCCGCCTGTGTGAACTAGGACAGCAGCAGTACCGAAACTAGATCCTGTCGGCTAGAAATGGAAGTAGTGTTTCAGTCTGAGCAGCATGTAGCGTCAGTCACCACAAGTGGATCAGCAACTCGTCGTTTCCCGTGGCCTTCTCGTTTGCCAAGCGCTTGCGCGCTACAGGTGACCCTGCTGCTGGCAACCAAACATACCCTTGCCGGCTGCGGTTTATATGGTGGGATGAAGTATGCCCATTTGTCATCAAATCCCTTGCTTGTGAAGTCTCGTGCCCAGCTTACCAGCAACACAGACATTGGCCAGAAATTGCTTTTGAGGAGGGCATTATCCGCTGAACAGTAAAAGGTCTGCTTCGGCAAAACACGAAAACCTGATGCGTGTCAGAGCTTCTGCAACACCTTCCAAAGTTCTGACATTTTTGGTTTGCTTTCTTGGAATGAAGGAAATGCTCAAGCCAAATAAAATGCAAGCTGGCTCTGATGCTGTATTCAGGCTATAAGGCATCTTTTTCAGCAGCATACCTGTTCCACATCTTTGGCAGAAGTTCGAAACTCCTGTTGGAATGTTTTCTTGATGGGTGCCTTACAAAGTCTGCTGGTTCAAAGACTCAGACTCACTTCCAGGGCTCTGTATATCAACAACGGATCGGAGACATGTAAGCTACCAGAGGCATAGTTGACAGAGTCTCAAACAAAAACCTCGACCTACGTCTGGCGTGCTAGACCCCAACAAAAGATGCTGCTACTCCTTCCTCGGAACTTGTGCAAATACGATTGATTTTTGGGAAGCCGCTAATGCCTGTACATTCGTGCACTTTCAATCTCACACCCACGTAGCAAACACGTGCAGCCATGTAGAACAGATGATCTTTCCAAGATATCTTAAGTTTTCTGATAGTCCTCAAAATAATCAGCACCAAACCGCATCCGTGCTGGGCCTTCTCTGTGAGAAGCACTCACATAAACTTTGACCAGCAGATGTCAATTGCTGGAAAGGGTCTGAAAAGAGAGCGTGCTGAGAGTCAACGAAGCACTGCAAACAACCTGACTGCTTTTGTCTCACCTTGCAAGGGATTTTTGCAATCGCATTTGACTTTGATTCAGGAAAGACAATGGTACGACAAGATCAACATCTACAGCAGCTGACCCAGCCCAATGCAATGATTTATTCTAATCAACGCACTTATTAACAAAAATTTGGAGATATTTGCTTTTATTTAGATTTCTAACGTAAATAACACTATTGGATTCCATTAAAATTCGCTCATATTCCATATCCAAGATATTTATTCTATAAAACGTTGCGGGCTTCCTCCGTCTTCTGTCGGCGCGCGTTTTCCTAGACCGGTCTTCCAAAATATCCTGGATTGTTTGGAAGATCGGTCCCTACCAAACATGATAAGCTTATGAAGCGGCCGCCTTTTCGTAGACCGCCCGGACCAAAATGTCCCGGATATTTTGCAGACCGTTTTTCCAAAATACCCGGGACATTTCGTAGGCCGTTACCTTCGAAATATCCCGGATATTTTGGAAGATCGGTCCCGACTAAGGGTGAAGCCGCCGTGTCCCAATCTGCTAGCCAACCGTGCGTTTGCTAGATAACCCTGTATTGCTAGCTAGACGTATATACAAATTTACGTGGCGCTGGCAACGGAGGGGGCGGTGCCGATCGGTAGTGGTGGCGGTAAGGATAGGGGGCGGTCGCTGGGTGGCGGTGCCGCAGTGAGGCCGTGGAGCGGCGGGACGATGTATTTAGAAAAGGCCAGCAGATCCTCGATACGATCTACGGTTCAAAATCGCAAACAGCATACAGCTTGAACCGTGCCGGCACATAGGTGCCAGTGGCGGTAACGATAAGCGGCGTGAGCGGTGGCGGTCGATCACGGTAGATGGCGAGGCCGTAGAGCGTCGGGGCGATAGATTCATAAAAGGCCAGCAGATCTTCGATACAGTCTACCGATTCAAAATCGCAACTAGCATACCGCTTGAACGAACCGTGTAGACACGTAGCATTCTCTGCTGCACTCTCCATAGAAACAATCTGCTAGCCAACCGTATGTTGCTAGCTAGGCGTGAGTATACAAATTTGCGCGGCGGCGATGTGGCGGCGGGGCGGCTCTTCTTGTGGTGGCGATCGGCATTAGTGGAAGGTGGGGGGGTGGTGTTTGGTCGCGATAGCTGGGACGGCGAGGCCTTAAAGGAACTTCTATTCTAAGCAAAGATGATTTCGTTGGAATTATTCTAATTGATACTAGCATGCATTGGGAATATTATATGATGATATAGATTCGTCGATTGAATCGACGATTTGTTTTAATATGTCATATATCAATTTCTTATATAGAAATAGAATATATGAGATACGATTATAAATCTATTTTATTATTTGATGAAATTATATTTCAATTTTGTGGAAATGATAAAGGTTTAATATGTTATTCTCTATATTTATTGAAGGGTTCTAATTATTCTGATTATAATGATTTTTTTTCATCTAGAAAAGATGAATTTATCTTTAGAATAATATTGGGAGAGAGATTTGATAGTAAATAGATCGTATTCTGATTCATAAAAAAAATCGCGTTCTCATAGAATATCTTCAAGATTCTAATATCTATATATGAATTAATTTCGAATGATATTATTCTATATCGAAATATGCATATGTTTAGCGTTTCTTTTTTTGAAAACTTAAATTCTCATAGAATTTATTGATTTATTTGCTTTTTAGTTCGATTGAAATAATATTCTTTTTCGAAAGATTCGTATTTTTTAAATTCAAATTAGATTCGATTAAGCTGATGATCGTAAAGAAGAAATATTTAGAAACTTTTAGTCATTTATGAAAGATAATATCTAGCTAATTTCGTTTAATTCTATATCTAATGGATTATTTTCTATATTTCATTTTTGAAAGAAATAGATTTATAATTTCGTCATTTAAAATTATATTCTTATAATTATTATCTTGAAAATTTGAATCTTTAAAAAAAAAACTATTATTTTTTCGAAAAAAGATTGTAATTTTACGAAAAAAATTTGAATAATATCGTAGGTCTCATCAAAATTATATTGAATAATTTCGCAGAAAATTATGATTTCGTAGAGAAGATATTCAAAGAAAAAAAAGATATATTGAAGAAAATTACGCTTCTATGATAGAATATCTTGCAATTTCATCGTGCGTTCCTTCATCATCAAATCCCTATATGTTTCGTTCAAAATTATGGTTTCGTATGGAATATCTTAAATATTTCGAATAAATTTAAAATCTCGTGCGGAATTTTTTTTTTTTTTTTTTTTTNNGTTAAATCGCGCTCCTATATGGGATAAGCTGAAAAATGAATTAAAATATTCCCATTATAAATATTCTTAAATTTTCGTCATTTCATCATTAAAAAGTACGTATTTATGCGTAATGATAGTAAAATCTTTTATCTATATATATATAATATCAAAATAACAATATTCATATATTGAATTCTTCGGGCATATGGAGAAAGCTTATGAGCCCTTTCTTATGAAATGAAGAATCGTTCATTCTGCCAATGGTTTTATGAAATAGATCTTGAATTTCTCATATTTAATATGAGAAGCGTAGAAAATTAAATGAATAAATTCTTGATTTCTTGGATTTAAAAAAAAAATCATTATAAATTATATCAAATATTTTTATAGAAGTCTTATATTACAAAAGATAATTTTCGTATTTTGTCCGGGATTCTAATTATTTTGATAAACGTCGTCCGTCAATCTTAACGTATTTTTTCATCGCGCAAATATTTTGGGCGCATTACGAAAAATGATGATATTTTCTCTCGCTCGAGACGTCTTCTTCTTGGCGTAGCTTTCAATTTTATAGCTGGAATCCAGATTTCCTATATTTTAATCTACTAGAGACGTCTCGAAACAAATTGCGCGATTTTCCGCCTTTCACTTGAATCATCAAAAATAGATTTTTCTTTCAAAACATATTTTCAAATCTTGATAATATTTCAAAAATCGCGTTCTCGTCGAGATATCAAATTTCAAATTTGAAATCCCACGCGGATCCTCTTCCCAATTTTGATAATATTTTGAAATATTGCATTCTCGACTAAGACGTCTTTGAAATTTCATTGATTTATGAACTCTAGTATAAAATTCTTGGGCGAACGTTTCAATATACCCATGGCGTAATATTCCTTGGCATTATTTTTCGCATATTATTTTATTCGTTCTAGATTTTTTTCTCAGAATCGCCCTATCGTACGAACGTCTTGAATTTTTTTGATAAATTATTTTCTGAAATTTGCGGTATCGCTCGAAATATCTGCCGAAAATAAAATTCCCGTGCCAAGGATCCGGATTTTTTTCTAAATTGATTTTTGAGAATTGCGCTCCCGTTCTCGTCCCCATTCGTTTATCAAAAACGATTTTATAGATTTTGACGGATTGAATTTAAATTTTTTTTGATATTGCACTGAAATAAAAAACTATGCTGGCCATGAAAGCAAATCCTTTCATTTCAATGCCGCCCGCTTTTGACCGCTTAGCAAAAACCTTAAGAAAACGCACTGCAGCGCACTTTCTTTTCCTGGGGGCCCAAGGTGCCGTGCTCGAATGCGGGGTTAGGCTTTTGCCAGGCTCCAGGGACAGTGCGCTTTGCACTAGACACTTGTAGGGCGGGCGGGCGGGGCTTACAAAGAACCCGCTGCCACACAGCAGCTCCTGCCACCCACCCGGACGAATTAACGTGCACGCAGGCACAGGTTTTGCTATGCTCGGCTCGCGCCTTTCACGCTTAGTCAAAATAATGTACGAAGATTCGCAATTTCCGGACAATTTTATGACTACTCACAAAACTGTCAAACGCATTGCCGTGCATTTTTTCTCCAGGGCCCCCACTTTGCTAACACCTCGCGGGCCGCTTTTTGGAACCTGCGAGAGAATGTCACGGAGTGAACCGCTTGTCACCAGACACAAGCATGCATCCCGATTTCCTGCAAGCCCTTAGACAATGCCATCAAAGAAACCCCAGGATGGCTCGTCATTCATTTCATTCAATCGCCGCCAATGGTAACATTGGTCTAGGCGGGCAAGCACAGTGGCTGCCGGTAGCAGTGACGACCAGGAATCATGCCCCGAAGAGCCCGACGATTCCCAGAGGCCACGCCACAACTAAGGTGAAATGG
>CAJNIZ010047084.1:10204-37597 GCA_905231905.1 Symbiodinium pilosum | reverse complement strand
TTAGGGTTTAAGGCTTAGGGGTTTTAGGGTTTAGGGTTGAGGGTTTAAGGTTTAGGGGTTTTAGGGTTTAGGGTTTAAGGTTTAGGGGTTTTAGGGATTTTGGCTTCAGGGTGTTGGGTCTGTTTGGCCAAAGCAGCCAGCCACTGACAGCCAATCAGTCGCAATGTGAGGGTTTGGGAGAGACTATGAGAGACAATAGCCTACTGATGGTATATGACCTCATTTTTTGGAACTCTTCCCCCTCTCTCAACCCTACACTTTCATCCATGTATGTAAAGTGTTTTGGAGTGGTTGTCCCATGAAGGTCTATCAGTCTTATCAGTCTTCCCTTCCAGTGGGCCCCAAAAATTTAAGAGGGTGACAGAAAGGTTCTATGCAGGGATTCTAGATCGAGCTCACTTTATGCCCTAAATCCATCAACCCCTGAACCCTATAAAGCCTAAACCCCAAACCCCCCAAACCCTAAGCCCTAAACCCCCCCCAAACCGTAAACCCTAAACCTCCCAAACCTTAAACCCCTAAATCCACTAGGGGTAGTTCCGAGAGACTCCCATTTGCTTTGGCAGTGTCGGTCACAAAACTCGAGCCTAGACCTGCCGAAGCCCAATTTTTACGGCAAACGTAGCAATAAAAATGGTAGGAATAGTAGCAATAAGAATAGTAGTAAGAGTAGTTATAGCAATAATTGCAACAATTTCAATAATAGCAATAATGGTAATCCTGGTGGTGGTAGTAGTAGTAGTCGCAGTAGTAGTAGTAGTAGTAGTAGTAGTAGTGGTAGTAGTAGTAGTAGTAGGAGGAGGAGGAGAAGGAGGAGCAGTAGCAGTAGGAGACATAGTAGGGTTTGCTGATAAACTTTCCTTCCGAACTTGGGGTCTTCTGCTGCCACGCTTCATTGATCGGACCCGTGTGCCTAAGGCAGGAGCGTCAGGATCGACTGCATGAGCAGCTCTCCGAAAACAATGAGTCTCAGAATTGGAGTTTTTCCGGTCCTTCGTCCAAGTAAGGGGGCTAGAGAGCCATGTCAAGTGGATCGCAGCGATGAAATACTTTTCATCGTCATCTCAATGGTCACCATCTGCCCTCCCGCAGAGAAGACTGTGCAGGATGGGGGCTGTCATTTGGAGCCGTAGCACCAGATCACAAGTAGTTTCCAGAATGCGAAATCCCCTAGATAGTTCGTTTTAAGGAGTTTAGGCTATAGCTCATGCGGGTCCTTCGTTTTGCACCCCAAAATACCAGGTGCCGAAATAGAAAGGTGACACAAGATGGCTGTGAGTTCTGACTCCTCCTCCTCCTCCTACTACTACTACTACTACTACTTCTACTGCTCTTACTGCTCTTATTGCTAGTCTTGTTTGTATTACTACATGAGCCCTTGTGCAGGTGCCGTTGCTCCCACTACCAAGCCGCGATGCGCAGAGTTCTCGGCAGACCTATTTTCACGCCTAGACCCTGACAAGCCAAGGAGTCATTTGCACACATTACAATATGAAAATAATATTCATATTAATATTATTAATATTATGAATATTAAGATTATTAATATTAGTAATATTAATAATATTGATAATATTCATATTAATAAACACAAGACCCCAAGGGTTCTGCCAAGCTACCCAGGAGCATGCAAGCACTAAAGTGAGCATGAGTTGAGCAAGAATTATGTGGAGAGGTTTGGGCTTATAGTGACCCCCCACTCCCCTGATGATAGCTCTCCCAGTACAGTACAATTATGTGTTACGGCGAATATTTACCTTCGGGGGGGGAGGGTTAGAGGGGTCTATTATCAGGCAGTGAGGAGTACAAGCTACACAGAAGGTGTGGTCACAAGCTTCTTCCATTGAAGGAAGCAGGATGGTTTCACTACTGATGGGTAGGGGATGCATTGCCCAACCCTAAACAGGGGTAGGTTTGAAAATGTCTGTTAACTTTTGTTACCCTTAACTCCTATACAGTCCTTGTAACGCCGTAAAGATTCAATTTTATAGGGCTCCCCCAAACGTACCCCTAGTAAACCCTAAACCCTACCTAAGGTGAAGCATCCCAAATGCTACGCCCCACATCCTCGAAGCGAAAACTCTAAGATGCAAGCAATAAACCATAGTGTATATCGTTTAAGGTTGAGTTGGGCCCCCAACCCACTGATAGTGGTAGATAAGGAATATGTAGGAGCCTTTATACAATGAGCATCACCTCTTGTGGTCAACATTAGTGGGTGGATCCCAACCTAAGCCCTAAACCCTAAACCCTGAGGTTCAGGGTGGAGGGTCTAGGGGCTTAGGAATCCAAAGCCTCAGCCCAAGGTACTTCAATCCCAGAATTCCATCCTTGAACCTAAGTCGAAACCCTGGCACGTTCTAACTACATGGGGGTTTCCCAAAATTTGGGGTACTTTTGGGGGTGTTTCTATAAGACGGATCATAGAAAATTTGAGGTCTATATTGGGGTCCCCTATGTTGGGAAACTACCAGGCGCACTGGGCCGTAAAGCCTTTCAGCTAAGGCAGCTGGCCAACATGGGGACTGAGATGGTTTCAGCGTTCTTGCTGCTGTGCGATTGGGGTTGAACGCTTTCTGTTCTGGGTCGGGATGTAGAGGGAGATATGTCAATGTACGGAATATGTTCATGGAAGAGAGAGGAGAGCCACCATCATGCACGATGCTCTAGGCATCTGGGCTTAAGGTCATGGAAGCACCTTCTAGTATCAGCATAAGGTTTGATAGTTGTATTTGTGATAGGTTCCATCTCTATCCGTAGCAGGTTCATTCAGTACTGTCAGAGTTGAGGGGTTCCCTCTGACTCGCAGTGACCCATCAGAAGCTGACAACAGATTTACAGCCGCGAGCAATTTATGTTGAGGAGGACCCCTACTGCGAACGGCTGCTGGACAAGTAATGGTGGAGTTCATCTGCGTGTCATGCAATGCGAGCACAACGATTCGTTTGGCATCTTTGGCATATCAAATCGTGACAACACAGTGAAAGGGGGCCATATCCAGACTTGTCGAAGTCGTTCCCTCACTTGTGGGGGACAGCGAAATGTGAAGCCAAATCGCAGTGTCTCCTTAAAGCATCGCTATCGTTAAGAATAGAATTCATCTCAAATAGTAGTAATAGCAATCGGCAAAAACATGTTTCATGCTGATGTGAAGAGCAATAATATTCTTGTGTTTATCATTGTTATTCTTGAGTGTCATGGTTGCGCCGGCCTGACACCTGCCGCACCAGGATGGTGTTTCAAGCACCAAGTTTTGGTAGGGCAAAGGCAGCATGGAACTTTGAAGTAGTCAAAGTAGTACCACCACACGCTGGAATGAATATTACGAAGATTCTTCCAACCAATTTAGAGCACGTTGGTATCAAGCAGCAACAGCTGAAAGCAATCGGCAGCACACTCGAACATTCGCAGCTTTTCAGAATCCGGCCGCACCGAGAGCTGCCTGCGCCTCAGGGCTGCAGTTTTTATTTGGGAGCTGCTTGCTAGGAGTTAATGTGGAAGCTTACATTAGGGTTCAGGGAGATGTTGCCCCAATACCTGAGAATCAAGTGGAAAGAACATGGAAATTGAAATGGAAGCTGTGTATGTACATATAAGGTTTTTACAGGGATCATGTCCAATATTATGACAGTGGAAGCTTTGTATGAATATATCTTAGGTCACCTCAAACAGCTTTCAACCTTGACCTTAGTGATGTGTTAGTCAAATGTATTGTGCACCTGTCGAGATGTCTGCAGATGTCCCAAGATTTCCATACGGGGGCTCCTTCAAGGTTCATGTATGATGTAGACAGCAGTTATGACTAGAAATGACATTGGGGCAATACTGGGGTAATAAAGGGGCTATATAGGGATAATGGAAAAGGACATGGAATCTACTATT
This sequence comes from Symbiodinium pilosum, assembly GCA_905231905.1. Lineage (NCBI taxonomy): Eukaryota > Dinophyceae > Suessiales > Symbiodiniaceae > Symbiodinium > Symbiodinium pilosum. The sequence goes on along the minus strand of CAJNIZ010047084.1, from coordinate 33,715 downwards.
TAGGGTTTAGGGTTTAGGATGACGTCTGGGTTTCTACTAGAAGTAGAAAGATCGCAGCTAAGATCGCAATGTGTGTGAGTATACCTCGACCTATACCTTCCCACCAGCTTCCAGGCAAACATTGTGGGGTTTTGGGGTTCAGGATGTGGGCGTAGGATTAGGGTTTAGGGATTTACGGTTTAGGCTTTAGGGTTTAGAGTTCAGGGTCTAGAGATTCAGGGTTTTGGGTTTGGACAAGGCTTGTCTTGCCCTAAGATCTAGAAAGGCCGTAGCAACCCGCGAAGCACTGATGCCAACACCCGACCATGAACCGCCAAACCCTAAGCTCTAAACTCTAAATCGCTGGCCCTTGAGAAAAGGTGCGACAAAAAAACCCTAAATAGTAGCTTCCATTTTCTTTTCCATTAATTACCATTTAAAGCCCAAGTATTGGGGTCCCCCTAGACCTAAACCCTAAACCCTAAACCCTAAACCCAAACAAAAAGCCCTGAAGCCAACCCAGGCTGAGTCCTCAGCTTTTCAGGGAGTCCTTGGAATTGGAGCCCAATATTACTGGGTAGGCCTTTGGGTTCCTTAAATATTTGCCCTTATTGGTTTTATAGGGACCCATCTATACTAATATTTAAGGGGTCTCTAAAGGCCAATCAAGATTAGGGTGTCGTCTATAGGATAACGACAAAGAACATAGAACCTACCATCTGGGGTTTAGGGTTGAGGGCTTCAGAAGCATCATGTAGGGCTTGCAAAGGGAAAAGGGAGGATAGCGTACTTGCAAAGCCAGAGGTTGTGCAATCAGGAATTATTGGGTTTCTGTCCGGAATGGCAGGGGCTATAGCTGCAATGTACGAAGTCCTCAGAAATGTGGAAGTATGTTCTCGAGCGCTCCAGAGTAGGCTTCAGGCAAGGTACCGTGTGACTTTTTATCTGGGGTCGCGGCTATGAACTGCCAAAAAAGGGGCAGTCCTTACTTTAAGGACCCCAAGAAGAGCAGGAACGTGCAGAGATTCAGAAGGCGTCGAGGCTTCCTGCATTGTTGTGCAAATGCCTCAAATGCTCCATGGCAAGAAGCTCTAGACCCAGAACTGGACGCCAACCCGGAATCTGCCCTAACTGAGAGCATCGGGGTAGCTCCCAAAATTGGGGTCCCATTTTGGTCCCTCTAGATATGGGGTGCAGAAAAACTATAACCAACAACCACTCATATTGTTGAGAGTTGAGAACAACCTGTTTCATCCCCAGGCACCAACCATGAAGGGGGTACAGCCGCAGCAGCACCAGCAGCCCGCACCGAACTCCTTCTCCTCGCAAACACAGCCGAGCACCTGGTGGGAGAATGCAGTTTCAAAGGCTTATAGGGCTTCCTTCACAGGTTCTAAGGGGAGTTGAGGAGAAGAGAATGGAAACTAAATGAACTATTTTGACGTGTGGTAAATAGGAGCGTAGAAGGGATGCTATAGGGATCCCTTCCTATTTTCACTACTAGCAACCACTAGGGATCCATCAGGACTGTCAGGGGATGATGTAGTAGGAAGGTAAGCAGGAGGTGTCACAGGTGGCACGTGCAGGTTCAAGGGTAGTTATAACCCATTTTAAACTGGTACTTCTAACCAATTGTTTATCCTACTAGGGGACTTCTGCAGCTTATAATCGGATTCTAAGTGCAGCTTTCAACCGAGTTATGAGTTCCATGTACCGTCAGGCAATCATCCTGCGCTGGGTACCAGGGATGCAGGAGACGCAAACAGATGGTACACCGCAATAATGGAGAACCAAACGGAAGGGAGTTACACAGGCGTTTTTAAGGGTTCAGGATTTAGGGGCAAGTAGCCCCGTGGGATAAACGGACCTGCTCCCTAAACACTTGTGGGAATGGCGATAATGTCCTCCTGATGGACCTGCAGATCCCTGTCTGTATCCGGTCTACGTACTTCTGGCTGCTGAAGTCCCCCCAAATTATTGGGGGCCCGAGCTGGAATAGACCTCTGAAAAGAAGATCACGTTTGCACAGCAACATTCCAGCCAGCCAGCCGAGTATCTATGAATGAGCGCAGACAAGTCAGATCGGAACTAACATCTAAGGTGAGAAGTATGCGTTTTGAATATGGGCGCTTCGGCCTTTTAGATTTCAAGAGATTCTAGGGGCCCTTCAGGGTACATGCGGGGTATATAGTAGGTGGTATAGAAGGCTCTCAGGGTTCTGGGCCCATAGTAGGGGCCCATGGTTTCAGCCTTAGCTAACAACCCGGTTCAGTTGGCCTTCCAGAGCTAACATAGCAAGTTTCTTCATTGAGTAGACGTGCTCGCTGCACACTCTCATGCTGACTGAAGCTGTCAACAGAAGTGCACTGACTCCTCCAGGATTGCTGCGGGTTAGCCTTGAACGCTATAAAGTCCTATATGTTGGGGACATAAAATCAAATGGAAACTACTATATCATAGGGTTTAGGGTTTCGGGTTAGGGCACACTGCCCAGCGAATCCTTCTTGGGATTTTCGCTAGCAGCTACATTGAGGCTCAGCGGAGCTCAACTGAGAGCCCCACGTTGCACGTAAGGTTTCTACTGTAGGGGCCTAAGTACTTTCAAATGGTAGTTTCCCTAAATAGGGCGACCCCAATATAGAACCCAAAATCTATAATCCTTATCATGGGACCCTCAAAAGAGTGCACCGAATTTTGGGACACCCCTCAAAGATCATGGTGCTAGACCCCTTGAGCAAGCATAGTGTAGGGCAAGATGAGACCTCAACATGATATTGGTACTTCTTTAGGCGCCTTTATCACCGCAATGGCCAACTTGCCGCCCAACTTGCCGACACTACTGGCGGATCCGGATCCAGAGTTGATGACGTGGGAGTGGAACGCAGCTGCGCTGCAAGGGTTGCAGTGGGTGTTCCTTTCTAGGTTGATGCTTTGCTCCTCCAGGGCTCAGCACTTCAGGGTTTGCCATGTCTTCTCTGCTTATGCTGTAAGCTTACTGGTGGCTAGTAGGGAATAAGGGAATATAGTCCCTATATACCCCCTGTATGATGTGTTCCCTTATTCCTTACTAACCCCCAGTAAGTAAGTTGCTTTCTGGAGATCCGCCATTCCATCTTCCAAAGGGTCTTAACGAGTGCTAATTAACCCCTTAAAGGTTCGCAAGGATCTTTCAGGTTCTGAGGTTTACGGATTTAGGGGTTATATAGGGGTTATGTAGGGGTTTTATAGGGACTATAGAGGCTACGTCCCAGCAAGGATAGTCGAAAGTAGGGTTTAGGGTTTTGGGCCTGGAGTGGGGCTGCCTATGGTAAGGATGCTCCAGCTCTTATGGTATGTGTCCAAGTGTTTTGGGCATCTGTGGTGAGAGGACGCCGAGTGGTTTGGCATTCCTTGTCGCTTAGAAGCCTCAGGAATTCCCAATATTATGGTCCTAGGTTCTATAGCTACGGAATTAACTACGGAATAGGCTACCGCAAATAGACATCAACATGATATTAGTTTAGGCTGCTACAGGCCATTCATGTTCTTCTCTCTTCCATTTGATTCTCCATTGTTGGGGGGGAATATCGCTAAACCCCAAGTAGTAGTTTCCATGTTCCCTTCCATTCCTATGTGGTAGTTTCCCAAAATAGGAGAACCCAAATATTAAACCCCACAATACTATGATCCTTCTTATTGGAACCCCAAATGGTACCCCTAATTCTAGGAAACCCCCATATTACCCGGGGTAGGAGATCCTCAGTGCAAGGAGAGGCCCGCAAGCACCGACCTCAAAGTTCTGGACTTTCAGCCCTTAAGTGCCCAGAATTGAATGAAGCTCAGTTGCCCACCATGACTCGTGGTCATGCGCCAGAGATGAAGCCAAGGAGTCTTGGCCACTACTTAGCTAATGGTTTGGGGTGTAGGGTTTTGGGTTTAGGGGTTACGGTTAGGGTTTAGGGTTCAGGGTCTAGGGGTTTAGGGTTTAGGCTTTAGGGCTTAGGGTGTAATGTAGACCCATGATGAATAAGCCCCATCTTTTTAAGGGCCTGAAAATGAGGATCCCTGCTATAATCCCTATTGAGGGGAGGGGGTTTATTAATCAGGGGTCTGGGTTAGGGCATCATTTTTCCAAAAAAGGGGCCCCAATTTACCCATATAGATCCAAATCTACGCCTAACTGTAGGCACCCCAAACAGGGACCCCGAAGTTTTCTACACCCCAGATTTGTTCAAAAAAGTCTCAAGGATTTCGACGTTAGACTTGAAGAATTCACTTAAAAGTTTCCTCCATGGACCAGCTCCAACTCTAGATTCTGAGTCGTGGCCTTGGCGATTCGGCTCCTCAGCACACACAGATACAGGTATGCGTGCATGTATGCATATAAGTGTATATATATATAGAGGGAGAGAGAGAGAGAGAGAGAGAGAGTCTTTAGATTATATGTGATAACTACTAGTTCTAGCCATCACTGTGGTTGCTATTATTGCTCTACATTATACATCCTTACCTACTTATGATTATGTTCGGTATTGTTGTTGTTGTTGTTATCATTGTCTCTTAAATCTGATTGTTATTGATATTCTACCAGCTCTTATTATGACTCAGATTTCGGTTAGCTTGGTATTAGTATTATCACTATTATTCTTCTCGATATGTTGGACTCATTTTTATTTGACATAAGATATGTCAGATCATGGATCACCCTAAATCCTAAACTGGTTCTGAAGGTCATTGGGAAATCGATCGAGGTCTGGTTTTAGCAAATGGCTAGGAAGGTTCAGGGTTGACCCTAAGCCACTAAGCCCTAAAACCCTAAACGGTTCAGGGTACCCTAAACCCTTAGCCAGACGGTTGCAAACTCCAGAGTGGGACTTCTTACAGTAGCATTACCAGGGGACCATACAGGGTGGACATTGGGTCCTTTGGTAGCCCGTATGCACCACAGCCTAAACTCCCTAAAGGGGGTTATATAGGGGATTACTATAGGGGATACTATTAAGGGGGAAACTCGGAGTTTAGACTGTAGCTCATATTATCTTCCCTAATAACCCTAATAACGACCTATGTCCATTGAGTATATGGGAAATATTGACAGTAGCTCATATACTTTGAAGTATCCGCAAGTCATCACCCAAAAAAACTTTTTGCCGCTGCAGGTGACAGCCAGCAGGGCTCTGAAGTTTCTTTCAGGTAGAGCATGTGAGGATGGTATTAGATGAAGGAAAGCGCCCTTGAGGATTGCGAGGAGGAGGTCTACCTGCATAATCTGCTCTATCAGATCTGGGTGTACCGAAGTGAGTCTGAAAAGAAACAGAAGCAACGCTGCATTACAAGTAATGGATAAGTTGATGTCGGCCGATAGACCCTTACCCCAGCTTGAACATCTACGTTGTTCGGTAGACTCACCTCCTCTCGGGCTTTCCCGTCATGGAAAGGATCAAGCCTCACCCAAGACCGCACCAGCATTTTCGATTCGTTTTTCAGAACATCACCTATGCAATCCTGACTCAGAACTCCTACCCTATAAACCCTAAAGCCTACTAAAATCATCGTCTGGTCCACACCTCGTCATGGTCCCCAAAGGGCACCCCTATTTCAGACGCCCCCCTTTCAGGGCAGATGATGCCGAGACAGCCCGCGTGCTTGAGGCCTCCAAGCAGCACAAACTACAAGGGTTTAGGGCTCTGGCGTTTGGGTTGCTACTAAATTCCTTCATGACCCGAGGAAACTTTAGGGCCTGGGAGTTTACTACACGGAGGTTATGCAGACATTTGAGCGGCAACAGTGACTCCCGAAGAAAGAAGGAGTATATTATGGTGAACAAGCTTTTTTCGTTGGAGCACTGCCACCCTCAGTCTATAGTTTCACAGAATCATACCTTCCAGGAGATTGTACATCATACTGTACCGTGTCTGGCCCGCTGAAGCTAATCCATTGGCATTTGTAGCCATGCAATTCTGGAGGCTGCATGGCCAACGCACAAGATGGCAGGGTCATTCTTGACATAATTTTCAGTATTAAAGCCCAACCTTAAAAGCAACCACAAAAGGCAGCTCCAACAACCATTTGAGGATCTTCCAGCTACTGTGATCGATTTTCTCGTACCACTTCTATGGTGTAGCAGAACATACCTCAAGACCATATTCTATTGATGTACGTAGCCGCCTAAAGTAGTTTGCTTCCAGAGTCGAGGGATGTTACATCGGCGTGATACCGACGCATGTTATGTGGGATAAGTGGGAGGGGAGGATGGGGGTAAGGGGTTGGTATGGAACATGAGCTAGGTTTTGGAGGCCAGTGTACAGCGGGAACACCCTTTTGGGTGTTCCGCTTGTAAATGACCCCCCAAAGCCTAGCTGATATTCTATAGACCTTCCCCCAAAAAGGATCATAATTTTCAACAAGGGGCCGTATTCAATACATACATACATGTATACACAGAGACACAGACACAGAGAGAGAGAGAGACAGAGACAGAGAGTTCCATGAACCCGGGCTCGTGTAGGCGCCACAGTTTTCATTTGAAGTTTAGGCTTCATGCTTAGCTGGTCAGCAAACCCATGGACCCTTGAGCCAGATGCAAAAGCTGAAATTTATTATATACATATATATATATACACACATATATATATAGTGGGGATAATGTAAGGTAAAGGAATATGGAAACTACTATATTAGAGGTAGTCTACAAAAGCCAGATCTCTGGCATGAAGTCCGAAGCTTCCTTGAAGCAGCGCCCAGCCCAAGCAGACGGGCACGCAGGGGTGCAAGCCTTGTGAGGCCGCGAGGGCGCGTCTCCCCCCTGCGGAGCTCCTGCGATCTTTAGCGCAGAATCTACCTGCAACGAACCTGAGATTGGCAAGGGTTTAGGGTTTGGAGTTTAGGGTTTAGTTTGGGGTTTACGTTCTGTCATCTTTGCGTTTGGGATTCGTTGATCTAGGATTCATGGGCGTGGCAAGGTTTAGTAATTGTCTTGCTTCTGCAGCTTCTTACTGGAGGTAGGGGGAGTATCAGTTATAAGGGATTAGGTGGAAGTTTCCTTAAATCAGGGACTGCAATATAGACCCCCAAATACTATAGTCCTTATTACTGAGACCCCCAAAAGGGTACCCCCAATTTTGGGAAACCCCCAAAACGGGGACCAGTACAGGGGCCCAATACTCCATTCCGTAAACCCGAAACCCTAAACCCCAAGGCCTAAACCCTAAACCCATATGCTCTCAGCAGAGAGTCACATGAAGTTGGGTCTAGGGTTTGGGGTTCGGTGTTCCGAGTTAGGGCACAGGGATGCCATATGCAGCAGTGTTCTTAACATGAGTTCTTGGTGAGTGTATCTGGGTCCTTTCGGAATATGGGTGAGTGCACATATTGAGTGTCCAGTTGGGGACACTTTAACATACAACTATGGGTCAAATGTAATTTTTCAGCTTGAGGGTGCTATCGTGGGATTCTTACTCCGACTCCTGCCTTCTAGCTTGGAAACTGCATGTTCTACCTGTTTCTGAAACTGCCTCAACACGTGTAATGCAACATATGCAACCTAAACCAGCTGTGTGGGTTACGTGGTTACATGTACGACTCCAGTGGAAGTCATAGCAAGTTGTAAGCTATAGTTATTCCACTCACATCCCCGCTTGTTAACGCAGCCTCCAAGCAGGACTAGAACCAATGCCTCAGATTATCGCCTGCAAGCCTTGCTAGTGGTGCTAATGGTGGTAAGTAGGGAAGAAGGGAATATAGTCCCTACATCTATATAATCCTTATAGAACATATTCCCGTATTCCCTACTAACCATCGGTAAGTGGCACGTTTGGAGTATAGATGCGTCGAATCTAATTAGCGATTTCGCTTGTGTGCGTGGGGGAGTGCTTCACACTAAGATGAACTTGAACCTTGTGCAGCCTGTATTTTTCCCAAGTTTCCAGTTTCAATGTCATCTTCCATTTGATTGTCCATCAGTTTCAGGAGGGTTGGGAAGTGTTCAATATCAAGCCCCTTGGGAGCCCTAAACGAAGTTGAATAGCTGAACAACCCTAACCCCTACACCTAAATAACCCATGATAGTAGTTTCCATTTTCTTTTCCATTCCTTCATTCCTAGCTGTCCAAAGGCCACCCTAAACCCGGACCCAAAGGACCAGAAGCAGAAGCGCGCTCGAAAGTCCAGCGGCCACCGCTGGCATGGAAGCACCTGGAGTGGGGCATTCCGAGTCTGCGCGGCAGTCAAAGCATGTCGCAGCTGAGGCCATTTTTAGACGTGTTGTCCCAATCTTGCCCCGGGTAATAGTAACAGTAATAGACAGTAATAGTAATATAGTAATATAGTAGTAGTAGTAGTAGTAATAGTAATAGTGTTGTTTCAGGGCCTTCCTTCAATTGATTCTAGCCTTTCTTGGTGGTTTCTTATCCTCGTGCCCCGCTGCTTTAGGGTGTTTCCTTTTTGACGAGCATTTAGGCAGCAAGGGCCCAACTGTTGGTCTCCAAGGATTGTTTTCAGACGCATTGCACGAGACGCTGATTCAGACTTTTGGCCCATACCCATCCCTCCCTCCGCAAGAAATTTAGGGTATATGGTTTAGGATTTAGGGCTTAAGAACAGCAACAAGAAGAGCCCCTCTCCAGCTCTTGCCGGGCTTGCTGCAGGATCGACCCAGCACCTCGGCCTACGAATTGCCGCTTGTTTACAATCATACTTGCGGGTCTTCCAAAAATTACCTATACCATTTCTGGGGGGCTCTAATAATAATGAAGAGTATGATATTTGGAGGTCTATATTGGGATACCCCCTACTTTATGGAACCTACCGACTTGGAGGTCCATGGAGTAACTGGGAATCAGGGTTTCGCTAGCATGAAGGCAGGATAAGCTTCTGAATGTCCTGAACCTTCAGGTATGCTCTTCATCTAGGTAGACCAATCATAGGGGATACGCAGAAGTTAGTGTTTAAAGCTAATTTAGTATGTGGTTTCGGCTGTACTTTGGTATGATCTACTGTGGGCAACCATAACAGCTTATGAATTTTGATCTTGGTTTTCTAGAGGCCGTCGAATTCCATGAGATTCGGGGTTTTGCAGCCCAACCACCCAAACCAAGACAATAACTATTAGAGCCGTATGCTAGTTATAAGGTCGTTGTTATAGTGGTTGGGGCTACCCTAAGGCCTAAACCCTATTTACAGGGTCCTCTTACTCTTCCAGGCATTGTCCCAAGTCGCCAAGCAGATATTGTTTCAGTTGAGCGCTACCATGGGGGAATGGCGAGTGGTGAAGCGGGATGTCCTGGTTTGCAGCGTGCAGGTGCGTGTGTGTCTGTGCTTGTATCAGAAAGGCCCGTTACAGAAGGGGTTTAGGGCTGCTGAGCTCACACGCCCCGCAAAGGGATCACAGAGGGTCCAAGGGCTTCGAATTGAATGTAGTTACAGTGCTGAGAGCATCCGTCATGCCCAGAGATCCCTAGTTATGCAAGTAGCAGCAGATATAGTCCCCCTTAAGTAGATAGAATATGGCTTTGGGTATATTATAATAAGATCCCCATATACCCCATATTCTATCTACTTAAGGGGGACTATATACTCAGCTTGTTGATGGAGGCCTTAGCAACCCAAGGCTATCATAACTGGCCCCGAGATGGAGCGCTACTGCAGAAGCATCCAGGCGTTTGGATGCTGAAGGACTTGACGCCCGGCACGATTTGCATAGAGGCTTTTCGCTGGCAATCATCTGATATAGGGGACTATATGGGGATTACTATAGGGCTTATTAAGGGGAATAGTAGGAGATTTCACTATGGCGTATTTGCGCGTCAGAATGGGTTATGAGACGAGCTGTTTTTTCTCAAGGAGCCCCTTCGAGTTGTAGTGGGAGGAGAGCGGTACAGAATAATCCTGTGACCCCAATTACTGCAGCTTTGTAGTAGTTACCCCTGACATATCCCATGAAACTATACTGTAGTTTCCTTAAATACGGCAACCTCAGCATAGACCCCAAAATGGCACAATCCTGAATATCAGGAACCCCAAGGAGGTACCTTTAGTTTTGGGAAAGCCCGATCTCCCGTTCTGCTGTTGGTAACCCGCGGTATGGGGAGATCTTGGAAGTGCTTGCAACTTGGCCGCAAATTTGGGATGCAGTTCTCAAAACAAAGGCCACCTTAACACTTAGTGACCTTAGGCACCATCAGTCTGATATAGAGGAGCTCCAATGCGAGTTGGAAAATGCATCCCTGAACCCTAGACCCCCTAAAAACAGCCGCGAGTTGCTGTTCCTGTTCCAGTTGTCACCCAGACAGCTTCCTAAACCCTAAGCCGCGTTTAGTCCTAGCATCCCCCTTAATAGACCCTATACTAGAGATCATATTACATAGCCCACCGGTTCCTAGTGGCCCCTGGATTTGAGAAGTTCTAATAATCTGGAGAGCAGCAGATAGGAAAGCAGCTAAGTTTTTTGGCTTCAGGTTGAAGAATTTTGATTAAGTTGCCATAGTAAGGAAACCCTGCTGGGGCTACATATCCAAGTTATGGTAAATCACTTTAGGTTAGCAACCCCGCCTTTTTTGCGCCAGTGGTGGCCCATCTCTGGCTATTGGGATACTGATGATAAGACTAAGAGGGGCGCTGAAATTATGAGAGGAGGGCTTTGGATTTAGGTTTCAGGGTTAATTCAGCCCTAAGCCCTAAATCGCAAACCCTACACCCTAAGCTGTGTATAGTAGAGGATGTTTTGAGCCTACGCCATGGATCCAAGGAGACAGCGCTAGACGTGGCAAAGCTGGACAAAGAGGATCTTCGAGAGCTTTTCGCACCGAAGTTATGAGGTGTTCCCTTTGGGCCTTTTGGGGTTTAAGGATTGAGAGCTTATAATGCTTAGGACATAGTACTCAGGGTTTAGGGTTTTAAGGTTTAAAGTTTAGGATTTTGTGCTTGGAGATCAGGACTAAGGATTGAGGTCCCTAAACAATACCCCCCCCCCACCCCACCCCCCCACCCACCCCCCCAACTGGTCGGTGAACAGCTGTTGCCAGTGTAGTAATCTTGCGTAGCTTGGGGAACGTTAGCTATTGGGGGGTGGGGGTTTCTCAAACCCTAAGCCCTACACTTTGTGTTGGTTGTTATTGGGAGAGGGTTGCTGAGAGTTGGTTTGGCTGCAAAGCTTGTACTCGGCAACCAAGGAGGGCTTTGTCATTTGAGGTTCAGGGTTCTATGAAGTCATAACCAATAATGGAGATTCAAATTTGAAAAAATAAAGGTGAGGATGAAATGGAAGCTGGGGGAAATGGTAGTTCATAGGGTTTAGGGCTAGGCAGGGATTTCCCAACACTTTAAACAAGCAATATTCTATGGTTTGATAAATCTACTATTACAGGTAGAACTAGTGTTTTGTAATTTGCCTACCTCACTTGAATGCTCTTACCCTACAGTTGACGCAAGTGGTTGGATGAGGAGCGCACGAGGAAAGATATCTGGATGTGCAGTAGATTCTTAGGCTGAGTTTTGGTCATACCCTCAAGTAGAGCCACATCATCGTTAATCCTAGAACCCTAGACCTTGGGACCCACCCTGTAATAGTGGTATGAAGAAAACAAGTGATTATTATCCCTTACGTTCACTATTGCTGGGGTCCACCTAACCGGAGCCTAAACCCTAAACCCAAACTCCAAATCCTAAAGCCCAAAAAGATGCCGAACTCAGGTTGGGCCTCAACATGGCAGAGCGCTCCCGTGTGCTGCACTGGTCTTCCTCGCTGTCTTCACTTCCACAGGCGCGGGGTGTCTGGAAGGCCATTACTCTGGCACTCTGCCAAAGCCCTTCAATAGATTCAACGGCCACTTGGAACAGCCCTTGCAGAAGGCCGTCCATTCATCCGTTGCTGACCTGGGCGTGGCGTCCAAAGCCTGGCGCCCAGCACCTCGTCATTACTGGGAAAAAGCTTCTTGTAACATGTACAGCTGATGGGCGTCAAGGTCTTCCTGTTGATCCTGGTCCTGGCCACTCTTTGGAAAAGAATTGCAAGCTGCGCAGTAGCCAGTCCATGGCCCTGACTTCAGGCAATCGCGCATGCAGCGTACGACTCGCACGTGGACTAAGGCTAGGGGTTCGATGGGTGTCCCTTTTTGGGTTGATGGTTCGCTCTCAGGGGCTCAGCGCTTCAGGTTTTTCTACGTCCCCTACTCATTCTGTAGTTTCTGTTTGTGGCGATCGGCCACTCGATCTCTTCTTGATTGAAGGGTCTCTCAGGCTCACAGGTTCTTTTCCAATTGAAGTGGAGTGACAAGGACCCCGAAGTAGAACTGTAGTATACGATAGTGATGTATATGATTTGAAGCAGTGCCCAAAACTAGGAGTCCCTTGAGGCGGATGCCCGCGGTAAGGATACTTGGGCTGATATAGTATGGGTTCAGGTTTTTGGTGGCTATGCGTGGTGACCCAGACCCTCAGAAGCACCCATTGTTTATTGTTTATCCGTCAAAATCATCCATTGCTTATTGCTTATCCTTCAAAACCGAATTGCTTTCACTGCTTCGATTCTGTTTGTTCAGGCGGAGTCAGCGCTCGCAGTGTTGCGCATGCAAATGACCGGGGGCCTACAGAGGCTTCGGTCAGGGTCTGCATCTTCTTTTCGAGTCTGAAAACAGGCATGCCGTCGATTCTTAGCATATTGTGGTATTGTATACTATTTTGCACGTAGTATATTATTGTATATTATATCATATTATGGTGTATTATATCATATTATGGTGTATTATATCATATCATAGTATATTATAGTATATTATAGTATATTATAGTATATGATGGTCTTCTGCCGAACAGTTTCACGTAGACCAGACACCCACCTCCCCGACAGGATTTAGGATTGTACAGATGGAGGCTTCCCCAAAATTAGGGGTACCTGTATGCGATCCCAAAAAGAAAGACTGCAGTATTTTGGGGTCTACATTGGAGTCCCCCCCTTTTTCGGGAACTACCAAACGTCATGAAAGCTAGCTCCTTGGAGCTTAGCGGTAGTTGCAATGCACCCATCAACTGGCCTGGGTCACCACCCCTGCAATCGACGTTAGGCTCCGATATGATACGTCAATTACTTACTTAGGGGTTCGAGAGGGGCTTAGGGCCTAGGTTTTGGCTTGTCGAAATAGACAAAGACTGAAATCGGGAGGGAGGGCGGCTGGGCCTGTTAAAGGACGCGAGGAGATCCTGAAGAATGATGCAGATTCAGCGTGGAAGTCGGAAATCATACTCGCATGTTCTACGGTTCTCGTGCAGAACCCTTCTGGAGCATTGTGTCATCCATGGAACATAAGGGTGCCTGTTGTCACGCTGTTTGGTGAGAGGACAGTGCTTTGCATGCCGCATCACCTGCTCAAGGCTGCATCCAGCATGCATCGGTGACAGCGCGAAAGCAAACTCATGAGCATCTCAACAACCCCTGCTAGCAACCTGCGCAATAATCCCTAGAGCGGGACGCTCAAAACAAGCCCATACGTTCATGCCTAATTTCCCTGAGAAGAGCCAACGGGCACGCGCTGTGCCTGTCCCTCTTGCGGCATGGATGATGGAGGCAGTTGAGGGATCAGGGACATAAGGGTCGGGATGTCATCATCAGGTTCCAACTTCACCTAGGGCTCTGCAGAACCCTTGCAACCCCGAAAAGGCTCAGCCCCAAATCGCTGAACCTCTTAACCTTGAACCGTGAATCATACAACCGCTAAACACTAAATCTTACAACCGCTAACCCCTAAACTTTACAATGGACCCCAAGCCCTGAGGGTCTTTGAAAGTTCGTATCCCGGCATCAGGCTGGTATGCGGTGTCACGTCCTGCCTCGAGCCCCGAGGTGCGCTGGAGGACAGTTTAATCGGGATTAGGGACTATGTTGGAGTTATATGGGGCTTTCATAGGAGCTATATAAGGATTATGCGGATTATGTTGGGGTTATATAGGGAGAATGGAAAAGAACATGGAAACTACTACTGTATGCTAGGGTTTCTATTGGGGTTATCGTAGGGACTCTGGGAAAACTGTATAGGGATTCTATAGGAATCATTTTGTGGTTATGTTTTGGAATCTAGGGTCTAGGGTTCTAGGTTAGCGTCTATCAAGGATCGCATGTAAAAATAGCATGAGAATTGAAATCTAAACTGGAGTTCTGTAGGGGTTGATCAGGTTTCATGATTCCTCGCCGCTGCATCACGGGGTTTAGGGCTTTGGCTTTAGGGTATTCAGGAGTTTAGGGCTTTCCTTCTCGCAATGTGACATGGAACCCCGCAAGGGGACCTGCAAAGGCTTCCGTCCCTTCATGGGATCTGTTGTCACGAAGTAGGCTAACCCCTAAACCCTAGACCTTGGGTACTCCCCCCACCCAGTAACAGTTTGTATAAGGGGTCCTATTAAGGGCTATATATAACCATATCATAATTGTTATCGAACCGTTACTGAGGGGGGGCAGTACCCAACCTAGACGCCAAACTCGTTTTGAAAGGGACAGTGGTCCTTATCCTTCTGGGCTTCCTGGGGGAAGGCAAGTGAAAAGCATGCTCGAGAGGTGGCAAGCATAATTCTACCTACTTAGCAGCCCAAAGCCCTGCAAAAGATTGTGGGCACCCTCTCTACCTTAATCAACCCTAAACGAGCTTATGGTCCCCCTTAAGTAGATAGAATATAGCTTTGAGTATATTACAACGAGATCCCCATATACCCCATATTCTATCTACCTAAGGGGGACTGTAATCAATGGGAACTTAAGGAGGTAGGTAAGGTAACCCACAAGCATACCTGCAACTTCGAGGCTTGAACTCTGAATTGCTGGTTCCCCCCCCCCAGTCTACATGTCCTACTTTCGTACACAGAATCCGAAGGATGTAGGCTGTGCAGAAAGTGTTTTCCAGCCTGTTCAGAAAAGGACGACTAGCATTGGAAGACCAGCAAGAAAGATAGCAATTGAAAGCGGTCCTGGTGCCCTAGTGGCAGTATTGTAGCAACAGAAGCATAAAAATCAAGTAGAACACGAACCAATATTGAAAGAGCATTTCCGAATTCCTTCATCCCTCTCTCAGCCAAAGCCCTGAACCATAAAGCCGAGCCTTAAACCGTAAACCTCCAACCTTAAACGCTAAATCTTACACCCTAAACCTTAAATCCTACACCTCAAACCTAAAACCATCAAAAAAAAGCCTTACACCTTGAACCTTCAACCCTAACCCCCTATAGCGCCAATGGTTCTTCCTATATAATATTCCCATACTCCCTACTATAACCCCAACATATGCCTTCTTATAAAGTAATAATTATCATTTTCCTTCCGCTGTCCCTGTAAAATCCCAATATAATCCCTATATAACCACAATATACTATCACACCTATAAAAACCCTATATAGCCGCAATACAGTCCCTACAAGGCCGTGCAACTCGCCAACCTCTACGCCTCCCGGCCCTCCGCGCGGCACTTCATGCGCGAGGAGTACCGTCACTGGCCTTCAAGGGTTTGAGGGACTTAGGTTTTTAGGGTTTAGGGTATAGGGTATAAGGCTTTGGGGGATTAGAGTTCCAGGGGGCCTGGGGGTCTGAGGGCTTAGTGTTTTACAGGCTTAGGGCTTGAAACAGGGGGTTGGGGTTTTAGGGTCTTATGGTCAGTGACCTTTGTGGGTTCTTGGGTCCACCCTGTGGATGCTTTGTGTTGTTTTAAGGAGTTTTGGCCGAGGGCTTTCCCTCTTTTGCTGCTTAGCCGCACAGGTGTTTAGTTTCATCTTTCAGTGTTTATGGGTTCCGTAGGCGGTGCATAAAGGTTATGAGCGGAGATTGGGTAGGATGTTTTGAGATTTCTACGATTTTGTAGGATGTCTGACACTTCACGGGCGGCGTTTGTGGATCTCTCAAAGCTACAGCCCCACAACATGACGCCCCACCCCCGAAGACTCGGAGGCTCTTCCCTTCTTGCAAACAGAACCCCGAACTGTTGACTGGTGATGTTGAAGAACTTCCATTTCAGTTGGTCCTGGTCGTCTGGATTCAGGGTTCAAACAATTGGGAGTTGTAAAGGGGCTACTTCTTCCACATGATCTCTTGCTTCCGAATCCTTGGGATTCCGAACGAGCCTGTGGAGCAATGCGCGTTGTTGACACAGTATGGAGCATTCCACCATCTCACCGGTACATCTAGACTGGCCTTGCAGCCCTACTTGCAATCCCTTCTCTGGCCGTGCAAAAGATTATAAGTTACCCCGAGTTAAATTGCATCAAGGCAGGCTAGAGTAAGGGTATGGGGATTAATATGGTTACATTGTTAGTACTATGGTTACTATTGCTTATTGTGATTATTGCTTCTATTACTCTTGCTATTGCTATTATTCTCAGGGTTTTTTGTTTTGTTGTTCGTGGGATCTGATGATTAGGGCTTAGGGTTTCCGAACTCGAGCTTTTGATGGAGCCTACTGGGATGTCCTGAAACGGGGCGGACCTCAGTCTTGCCTTAGCAGCCTAACACTAGAATAACTCACGGAATAGGGTTTAGGGTTTAGGTTTAGGGTTTAGGGACTCTAATGTAGACCCGTGATCAATAAGCCCCCTCTTTTCAAGGACCTTAATATGAGGATCCCTATCATAATCTCATTAAGGGGAGTGGGTTTATGAATTAGGGGTCTACATTAACCATGAACCCTAGATCTTATAAACCCTAAGTCCCTGAAACCGCAAGAGCCAAAGCCCCTCAATAGACCGAAGACACTTAGCCATCCGAAGCCGATTATATTGGGATAATGGAAAAGAACATGGAAACCACTATAGTATATTGGGGTTATATTGGGATAATGGAAAAGAAAATGGAAGCTACGATATCACAATAAACCTTAAACCCTAAACCATAGCGTATATCATGCATGTTGAGTTTTGGGACCCAGGTGAGTCGTACCCATACCGGACCTCGGCTGACGCCAGGCCAGTGTAGGGTTCAGGGTCTAGGGCTTAGGTTTTTTTTACGGCTGCCATGCGCTACCGACTGTCGGGCTGTACAACTTGAAATAGGAAGGATGGCGCGTGGGCGCCGCCAGCAATCGTGCAGGAAATGATGGGTCATATCGCTGAATAAATTGTTGTAATCCCATAATGTCCATGGGATAACCCTGATCTTTGGGAACAGTCTGCAGGTAGTACTCCATTGCGTGGGAATAGGTAAGGGATAGCCAATGTGGAGGTGGGGGGCCTGTTTTGAAGTGTTTATGAGGAGATACTCTATCCGAATGCTACATGGTGGAATGGGTCCGCGGGATCGGCATTCAGAGATTGGAGGAGTAGTCTGATTCGCCAGGCCAAGATCTGTTGTGAGGGTAGGATGGGCTTGTGAGCGCGTAGCCATACTTCTTTGTTTGTGATGTGGGAGTAATATGAGTGTTTTACGCCTATTGCCCGTCGGAGATGCCTGAAAAACCATGCGTCTACCTTACGAGAATGTTTTTCCTCCATAGTTAACACTGCGACCCCATGTAGTAGAATTGGAACAATATTAGCAATGAAAACGTTTATTTTTGCACGGATACCCAGGGAACTACGCCAAAGGTGTGACAGTTTGTTGAAGGGCTTAGGGTTTAGGGTTCAGGGTTTGGGGTCGGGGGTTTAGGGTTTTAGGTTCAGGGTTTAGAGTTTAGGGTGTAGGATGAACCTCAGGCTTCCCGCTTCGAAGGAAAAGCACAACAGAACATTCCACCAGAAAGAGTTGTACTGTATGTGGAGTAGCCATGATTAGGTTGTATGGAGCTTGATTGTAGGAGAGGGCACTATCTTGCCCTCATCGTTGTTAATTGTGACATATTCAGGAACCATAGTAGAAGTCATTTTTCTCGATCAGAATCATGGTTGTAGGACTTGCAGTCTCAGCACTACGTACCAAGAATGGTCATCACATACTTAACTGTATTGCGCGTTTGCTCCTGGATGTACAAATGACGCCTATGGCCGGCGTAGTCACGGCAGCTATGCTTCTCATCATGATGAGAACCATGGGGTTGAGGTAGCTTGTGGGTTATATTGGGGCTATATAGGGATCATGGAACATAAAATGGAAACAACTATTTAGAATTTAGGGTTTATAGGGTCTAGGGGATTTACGTAGGTTTTGTTTTGACCCACCAGGGTCTTTGTAACGCGGTTGTTCTCGTGTTGTCTGTTAATATTGTAGGTTTCGTCGGTCAGCTTGAGGCATAGGGATCTACGAGCCTCCCCAAAGCGGACAAGCAGCACTGTGGAAAGTGGCAGAAGTAGAAGAAGCCTCCCAACTTGAGTAGACATTCCACATCCTATTGATACTTTGGTGAATCTGTTCGGGCTGCCAGGTTTGAATTGAGGCGGCAGAAGATTCCGACGAACGATTTCATGAAGCTCTTCGAGGCCCCTTGCTCGGTCGGCTTGGTTCAGGGCTGCGCGGAGGCGGAAGGCTCTTCTGCTCGAGGCTTACGTGTGCTTCTGTCTAAACTCCTTAAAGGGGCTATCTTGGGCATTCTCTCGGAGTATGATAGGGGTTATGAAGGGGGATACCAGGAGTTAAGACACTCGCTCAAGTGACCCAAGAGGAAGCCCTTTGTTTGGCCATCCTGGGTGTGAAGATGAGTAGAGTTCGTGTAGACTTGCCAGTTCTGGGGGAGAAACGTTGCAACATGCCACAGAAGCCTGTGAGAGCCAGAGGTGTCAGAGACAATTTGCGTGTACTTGCCGCAAAAAGTTTGGTTGCCTTACTCTTGAGCCCTTGCCCCTGAATCCTGGACCCTAAACCCTAAACCTTAAATAGTAGTTTCCAGCTTGTTTTCCATTATCTCTATATGGTAGTTTCCCAAAACAAGGGGATCCCAATATGGACCCCCATATACTATGATCCTTATTATGGGGACCCAAAAAAGGTACCCATAATTTTAGGAAAACCCCATATGTTTTTAGGCTGGTGAGCGGGGGGGGCCTGTCTCCTGGTAACTCCACACTGGCCAGCAGGATGATGGCGCCAATGCGCTAACACAAAACGCTTAATTTTACATGGTCTCTATTAGGGTTATATAAGGGGATAATGGAAAAGAAAATGGAAACTATAGGGATTATAGGGTTTATATAGGGGTCATATCAGGGGTTCGGGTCCTAGCATCTCTACATAGAAACCTTAAGCCTAGACCCTAGAGCGTGTCTCGAGGGTCTCACTGTGTTTCTGTAGATGGGATTTCAGGGGGGAAGTAAGTCACCGACACCTGGAATTGGCTGTGAACCCCAAAGTCCCCTGGCTGGCTTTCTACCTCGTAAGTTCATCGAAAGCCACAAGCACATCTTTCGGTCCAGGTACTCAAGTTGGCACATTGATCCGTTATCCGTCTATCCGTAAGTAACTAGAGCTCGAAAATTGGAGAAAGCCATTGTACATGGTATCTGTGCGTTTGCCTACTTACTCTTGCATCTCCAAATTGTCAGCAAAGAGATGCACCCCCCCATTATTTGCAGGTCTCATGTCCCCTCCTCTGGCACAGTGACAGTGTCTCGTTCAACAGAGATGCAAACCCCTATATAATATAGTAGTCTCCATTTTCCTTTCCATTATCCCTAAATCACCCCAATATATACCCTACAATCCCCAAACCCCTGAGCTGGCAAGGCACCTTTGAAGGACTCCAGGCTGTATGACCTTCGCGTGTTGCTTGGCTTACTGAACAGCATGTTCCACGCCCCTTCCCGACAAAAGGGCCCCTAGCTTTCAGAAACCTCCTCATCAGGGTGGATTGTGGCTTGGAGGCCCATCCCCTCTGCTTTTTGTTCGTTTCCAGTGTTCCAAGTCTTTAGAGGATACAGTGGTGGTAGACAGCTTGTAGAATGGTAGCAGTACTTATGTTCAGAGCAGTAGCAAGCAAGTGTTCCGCGAGACTTTCCATCTTTTAGGTCTCCCTGTTTGATGTGCAGGCCTACAATACTACACATGTTTGTTATTACGTCGAGTCTGCTTGGATCTGCCTGTGGGAGCAATTGCATGTTCTATTTGGGCAACTTTGTCTTTTGGATCTTAGACTTCATGCTCTAGCACAGGCTTATTGACACCTCTGCTTTGGTGTGAACCCTGAACCCGAAACTCTAAACCCTAAATCTTGAAACCTCACTCTAGGCCCAAGACCCTAGACCCTAAACCCAAAACCTTAACCCTTAAACCCTGACCCTAAGCCAATGTAGGGGTAGGCAGAAAGTGGATGATACTGGAGTCATTTTCTTGGTTGCTGCTGGGAACTTAAAACAAGTTACTATAAGAACGAAACCTTATTATTTGCGATATACCCATATTACGGTACCTTTTTTAAGTTAACAGCAACCCATCTTTGCGTGTAAGGATTAGATGTTCAGGGTTGAAATTCAGCGGAGCAAAACTTACAGAAAGTTCTATGATTCTATGTTCCTCGCACCTTCAAAGCAAGCCAAATGGCAGTTCTCCAAATTGCCGGTGCCCTTAATGTAGTTCATAACCCTAAATCCTGAACCCCAACCCCTAAACCCCAAATCATTATGTCCTTTCTTTTGGTGTATTGGATGGAGGCCCATTTGGGGGTTTGCAAGAAATTAGGGATCCCTTGTGGGGGGTCCCCCGAATATGAACTATAAATACTCTAGTGACTCTCAAGCCCTAAACCGTAAACTACACCTGAAAGCACCAGCATGGTTTCAACTGAGGCACCACGGCGCCACAGTGCGCGCACGAACCGCAAAGGCTTGCCACCCAGGGTTTGGGATACCTAGCCTCTGTAACCCGAGATCCCAGTGTCATCCCGAGTCATCCCGTTTCCACGTCACTTTACTTTCCTTGTCCGTTAGACTCTCCATCGCCCCGGAACCCTAAGCCCATAAATTACATGGAAGTGTCCATTTCATGTTCCATTACTTTTCCATCTATACCTAGAGAGTAGTGCCATATCATTCCGTGTCCCTCAGGCGGCCGAAGTTGCTGTGCTGGAGCGACAAGCAGTGCCATGCCTTGCAAAAGCGGTCAACTGGTTCATGGACTTAGGGTTGTAATTCTGATTATTATTGCTATTACTGTCATCCATAATATTATAACTGTTGCTAATATTCTTATTATTGCTATTATTTCTAAGATCATTACTATAATTACTACTGTACATGGTTCATGGACATAGGCTTGGGCGCTAGGTTTTAGGGGCGTAGGGTCTAGGGGTTTAGGGGTTAGCAACTCGAGGCCTAGAAGGCTGCCGTTAAGGAACTTAGGTAAAGTTGCTATAGAAAGGAAACCCCATTATTTACGCTATATCCGCATTAAATAGGTAACTTAATTTAAGTTCCTTAACAGCGTCCCAGGATAATTAGTAGGTGTTCAAAGATGGCTAGCTTGAAGAAAGTTGTATGTCTCCTTTTGTCAGGCTCAAACATCGGACGGCCATCTTGGGGAAAGCTACACGCAGTTTCGGGTTTAGGGTACGCAGTCAGCCAAGAACCATCTGCTTCAATTTGTAAACCAGGTTCCAGAACATCCAATTCCCCCAGTCAAGGAAAACTCAATGAGTTTTCCTCAGGGTACGTATTCCCAGACATTAGGAAATATCGTGGGTGGAGGACATCTTGCACCACCCTATACACTCTATACCTCAGGAATTGCAACATAATTGGCGTCCTGAGCGGTGCAAGATTTCCTCCATCCATTGTTTTGTCTATTTTCCGCAGCAGTTTGGTCCAATGGTCAATGGTCGGGAGTCGGGTAGATCGACCCTGTACAAAACCCCGCAAAACTTTTCTTCTAAGGGTCTATGTTCTGGCCCTTGGAGCTGGGAATGGAGGAATGAAAAAGAAAATGGAAAGTACTATAACGGATTATATATAATATAGCGACTAATTACTATCAGGATCCATTCCTTCATTCCTAGCGAAGCTAACCAAAGGTAAGTCCTCGGGATCCCGCCCTATTCGGAGTCTCTTTTGCTGGGTGCTGAGGCCGGGTCTCAGCGTCGAGGCAGACGCGCGCGAGAGCTGCTCAGCAGAGTTTGACAAAGGAGTAGTCCGCTAATGATCTACTAAACAATTGGGGGAAAAATATTTTCCCCAATTGTTTAGTAGATTTATCAACTTGTAGTATTGGGCTCCCTGGGCGGTGTCCTCTTGGTGTTTTGTGGAGTTTCTCAGGTTGCTCCTTTTCCTGTCTCAGTAAGAACCGCCAGAATCCCCGCATAATCCCGTGTATCCTTAGGCTCCGACAGGGCCGCATTTTGTCGAGCCTCTACAGCAGATGTGTCCACTTCCAACCTGCGAATGTAAAGCATTTACCAGGATTCCCGACAATTCTTGGAGGCCCATGATAATTCAGTTACTATCGCCCTTGGGCCTTGAAGCAAGTGGTCATCCATTCACCTCAGCCTGGCTTGTAGTTATTCTTGTTGCAGTAGGCCTGGAGATCTGTACGTGACTAGAAGGTCCAGGATAACATCACGTTGTTTTCTGCAGACGTTCTAATACAGCTGAGTGGCGCGACTAATGGTGACAACCAAGATGATCGTGATCGTCGCCGCCGCCGTCGCCGTCGTCGTCGTCCAGGTCGTCGTGGCAGCGGTGATGTTGGTGAGGGCGCCCCAGGTGTCGGTGGCGGCGACAGGTGCATGGGGTGGTGCGGCGACGGCAGAGGCTGGGAGGATCATGGTACCAGTGCAAGGAGGAGGAGGCGCAGCAGCAGGCGCTTCAGCAGCATGCGCTTCAGCGGAAACAGCAGCAGCTCCAGCAAGAGCAATAACCACCAGAACTAATAGCAATTGTACTTCCGACGACATACCCGAAAAAGCTTTCAGAAGAATTAAACCGGGGAAATAACTAGGAACTAGGGAAGCAACATCAAGGCATGTGCTGCCCAGGCTTACATCCGCCGAGCAGATGCGTCAGCTTTGTGATGTAATGCGCAGCTGGACTGAAATTGTAATCCTCACCTGATGATCGCACCCATGACTCCCCAGTAATCAGTATTCCCCCCATCATGTAATGGCATCGTATGGGGAATATGATTGTGATGGTAGCATTGCGAACACAGAACTCAAGACTCAGCAGAGACTCAACAGCTGAAATTATTGCGGCCATACTCAGAACGGTACTCGTTGCAAAATCATGATGATAATGCTTCTGGAAGGATGAAGAAGCAAGGACAAGAAGATACTTTGTGCTTGGGGACTTTGGAAAGCAACCTTATAGAATCCTGAAGAGGGACTCCCCCATAATCTCTTGTAATGCCCAAATGTATCTTCCTTACCAACGTGCTTGGGGTTTTGTAATCTTGGATGCCGTGCTTTGGATTTTGGGGCTTAAGGCATTATGGCTCCAAGGCATTGGGCTTTGATCGGGGCTTATACAGGAGTCAGCATTTAAGGCTTCCCACCACCAACAAAACCCTTGAGCCCCCCCCAAAAGATATGTTTATTTGCATTGTCCACCATGAAAACAAGAGGGAGGCGATGAAGATGTGTGATTAGGGTTCAGAGTATGGCCTAAGTAGTTGGGCGGGTTACAAGTAGGGTAGAAGACATGAAGGGTTTAGGATTTAGGGTTCAGGCTTTAGAGATT
>CAJNIZ010047084.1:0-10104 GCA_905231905.1 Symbiodinium pilosum | reverse complement strand
GCTTTTGGAATCTCTGGGAAGGGTGCGCCGATCGAGTTTGAGGGGGTGCTACAGAAGCTGCTGGCAGAGCTCGACGGCGTGACAAAGGCCAAGGCAGCTAGGCTGAGTGCATTTCTCCAACTGATGATGGTTGACCAACGAAGACATGCACCACACCTTAGACACCCCAAACTTGCGGACCGCCACGACCGTCTTCAGGCACTGCTAGCCGTCTTCGATGCGGAGCAGCATGTCCTACGTGGAGACGAGATGCAGTGGTGTCATCAAGTATGGCAAAGCCTCAGCCCCTTCATGGAGAACGCGCTGCTACCTGATGGGCAAAGATTGGAAGCAGCCCCGATGCCGAGCCAAGCGGATGAGGGAATAGTGGAAGTCGTAGACAGTCAAGAGCAAGTGGAGGAAGATGGATCCCGAAAACAAGTAGTGCAGATGGAAGATGGGTCTCAGAGGGACCTGACAGACAAGGAAGAGCAAATGATCCTTGAAAACGAACTCATGGAAGAACTTGCAGCTGAAGCCCTGAGAGAAGAAGAACGCCAGCACTGGAGCGAGTTCCACGCCGCGGACCTCTGCACCTGGGAGAACTGGGCAGCTGCACAAGGGGACTACCTCGACGGCAAGAGAAAAAGGGCAAGGGTGCAGGTACTTGTTCAAGGAGAAGGAGGCTGCATCATCAAGCGTGAGAACTGGCTGTTCGGGTTGGGACAAGGCGAGCGACTTAGCTATTCTGTCAATGTGATACAGAATGAAATGGATGATGATGATGAAAGTGACCCGACAGCTGCATCCTCGGGAGCGGGCGACTTGGGCGGAGGCGGCAATCGCACACAGGAGGGAGACGGTGGCAATGAGCAGGAAAGAGAAGAGAACGCTGCCACCTTGCCAGTGACAGGGCTCTCTCCGCCAGAGCTGTGGGAGGACACGGACGTCTCCATTGCCAAGGACATCGTGGTGGACGACTTCATGGCGACAGCGCTGTCAACAAAGTTCTATGGACTCTGGCGCGAGGGCAAGGTAACGGACAGACTCATTGGGTACCGCTTCGGTTACGGAGTGCTTGGAAGGTTCTACAGTCAGAGACTGTGGGATCAAGGGTGCTTTGATGGAATGGAGGAGGAGGACAAGGAGGGTGCGCATGGCCAAGAAGAAGAACGGCCAGCTGTGGCAGAGGCGCCGCCTGCAGTACCAGGGGAAGCAGAGCAAGGGCAAGAAGTGGCGGCACCAGCTGACATTGCGCAGGGAGAGGTGAACCCGGCGGCCAGTGGAACGGTGAGTACAGGAAGTGCGGCTGCTGGTTCCTCGGGCACTTCTGAGATAGCAGGGTATAGTGGCATTCTGTCGGGTAGCAGGCAAACTAGTCTTGCTCACTGGCTGCTGTGATTTCTAGGAACAGTGATGGCGCCCTCGCACCGTGAGCTAAAGCTGGCACACGTGGTGGCGATTTGCCCTTGTGCCCCAGAGTGGTGTGGACTGAGACCATGCTGCATGGATGGGGGTTCTCCTGAGTGTCGGACTGCTTGGTGGCCAGAAGGCTCGCAGTCATGCCAAATGGCTGAGGAAGGGGTGCCTGTACGGGACCGTGCCGAAAGGCATTTCTGAGTTCATGCTTGGAGAAAAGGTCCGACAAAAAAAAAACAAGCTGGACATGTCTGCTGAGGTTCAATCGGAAAGCCTTTGCATGGGGCAATCCAGACGCTGGCCAGAGGCCTGTAAGATGGGTTTAGGGTTCAGGAGTTAGGGGTGCAGGGTTTAGGCATTCGGGTTTTGGGTTTGGGAGTTAGGGGTCATAGGGGTAGGGGGTTTTGGTCAGGGACTAGGTTTTTGAGTTTTTGGATTAGGGGTGAGGGGTTCAGGGGTTGGGGGTTTAGGGGTTAGGATTCGGGTTTAGGGATTAGGGGCGAGGGTTTCGGGGTCAGGGGTGAGGGGTTAGGGTTCAGGGATTGGGTGAGGGGTTAGGGTAGGGTTACGGTTTAGGGGCAAGGGATTAGGGGTTAGGAGTTGGGGGTGAGGGTTTAGGGGTTTGGGTCCTTCCCCGTAACAATAGCAGCCCGAACCCCACGTAAGAAACATTCCTGAAAATCTCGTCACCTTCTATGTAGCAGGAGGGCTCCTTCTTAATTATCCGGGATGGTGGTTTTGAGCTTAGGGTATAGGGTTGACATACTTCCCCGAAAGTAGCCATGACGAACATACACCTCAACATGGAGGCCTACATGACTGCCGGTGTAAAATGAGATTCATCGCGTATATTGGGATAGTTACCAATAATTTTGTTCTAGATTCCTTGTGGATTTTTCTACAGTTATTGGGCACTTCAAACAGATCTCAAAATCATGTTCAACTGTTTAGGGCCTTCCAGTACACACCAATGGCTCGGCCAGGCCAGACGCAAAGAACGGCCACGCACAGGAGGAGAGCCAAAATCGGACCTATGAGGCAGCAGGATTGTATGCCAGGCTTCAGTACTTTGGGGTCTTTGCTTAGATTGGAATCAAAACTTCTATGCTTTGGCTTCTATATGTTACGTGGTTTCTCGCGTGAGGACCTGGGAATGTAGTTAGTGACCAGGTAGTTCGGGGCAGTCTACGTTCTGGCTAATTTAGCTGTCCTCGAGTGCTTGTCTGATTACGGTTTTTGGGGACCTCGAAATGAAATTGATCTTAATCTAAGCCCCCACAGTAGTTGAGGATGACTTGGTTTTGCTTGGGTTCGGCGTCTAGGTGGCTTCTGGGTTTGGAGCTATGAAGTTTGGGAAGAGGAGTCATGGATTTGTGCGACGGCCCGCGTAGAAGAAGCCGGTGGGCCCAAACAAGCAAGATCCTGGTGCCTTCCTTTCCGGTGTGCAGTTGCAAGGCTGGTAGCCAGATTGTTTGAGATCTGGCTTGGTCAAAATCCTCTAGGTGCTGAAGCTTTAACTGCCATGCAAGGAAATTAGTCGAAGTGGTTCCCTCAAGAAATGTTCGTGGGAACATGCATGCCGCCCTTAGCAAGAGTCCCACTCAGCAATTTTGCCACCAGGTACGAGTAGGTCTTACGCTCTTAATGAGACACGCAAGCCGT
This sequence comes from Symbiodinium pilosum, assembly GCA_905231905.1. Taxonomy (NCBI): domain Eukaryota; class Dinophyceae; order Suessiales; family Symbiodiniaceae; genus Symbiodinium; species Symbiodinium pilosum. The sequence goes on along the minus strand of CAJNIZ010047084.1, from coordinate 7,044 downwards.
TGCTGACATTAGCAAGGGCGGGACTAGGATGGGAAATAGTGAGAACATGCAAATGGACTTCCCCAAGACCAAGCTGGCTGCAGGCAGTCATGATGATTAGATCATGTTCTTAGTATCAACAATAGTATGAAACGTAAACCAAGTTGATTAGAGCTTGGAGAGGTGATCGCTAAGACGGGCACGGTGAAAGCTGAGCCGCACATGGACGCCAAACTGAAGACCAAAAAGCACGGAGCCAAGCAGTTCACGTCCTTGCTCTAAGCATGGCAGGCTTTACTTGGAGGGTCATGAGGACTTGGTAAGTAGATTTATTCTATGGCTTATGGGGGTTATTAACCTACTGACTAAGTTCCCTGACCGTCCAAGTGAGTGTAGGAGGAAGCTGTTGTCTAGTCATGAGAATAATATAGAAAAGCGCCGTGGAGGGTCTGCCTGTGATGATCTCCGAGGCTTGCTGCTAAATTCGATACTGCCTGATAGCCTATAGGAGAAGTAGCTTCGGCCAACGTTGCTGATGTTGTGTGCGTGGTAGTAAGGGCTTTATGGTACACCCAACCCCCAAAACAGGACAAGGGCATAGTGATGTGACAGTTCTAGGGCCCTTGTTATAGGGGTTGGGACGCCAAAGTCCTTTCAAAGCCGTCCACTGCTTCGAAGGTCCAAGGGCAGCAGGTTCATTGTCTCTGAGATGACGATGAACGGGTGGCCTGCATCTTAGCAGGGGCAGAAGCAGAACAGATGCAGCGCAGCTGTCTCCATGTGATCATCTGGTGGGTAGTAGCCTTATGGCTGGGACCGGCCTTCACAGAAGGATTTCACGTGGAGATTTCGTTCGTATGAGACTGCTACCTGCATGTTTTCTGGTTTTCCGCTTCCTCTACTCCAAAGAACCAGTAAAGGTTCCAATTTAGTGTGCAGTTGCAAAAATCGACTTACAGAAGCCCTTGCGAAAAGCGTCACCTATCATAAAGATGGACATGCCCCTTGGCCTTAGACTACTCACACATACACATGTGACCCAGGGCCTCCTCCGGGGCCGAGAGTAGTCGAATTTTTAAAGAGGGTAGACAAGCTGCTCAGCTAGCCTGGTGAACAAACATGAAAATACCAGGGCCTTCGATAATCTGCAAAACCTTCTTAAGCTTTGTACTTCACAAGAGGCACAATAGGCCAAAACTGTCGAAGCGCTAAGATATATGCATATATATATAATATGGGATCTTTCAATAAGGTCTTTGTGTGCTAGGGAGATACAGGGATCTGTGGTGTAGTTTTGGTGGGAAGTCCACTAGGTTATAGAGGGAACAGGTAGAAAGAGGCCACCAACAAGATCAACTGATTCCAACCCTTGCCAGAGTGCCAGTTGAAGCTCGAACTGCTTTCGCTGGCAACCATCGTTTGATACCATTCTGACAACCTTGATAGCACTTTTCATTGGGTTCTGAGGCCGGTTTATACTTCTTGAGGGACGCACTGAGGATGCAACCGTCATGGGGCTTAATTTGTAGCCCAGTACTTTAGGACAGTTTCTCCATTGGTAGCGCTCTTAATTAAGATGCCTGTTTAGGGAACTCTTGACCCTGCATATCTTGGACCCTTACATGGGACTCGACCCTCCCCAAAGCAAATGCGCACTCTCACATCGTCATATAGACTCCGTTTGTAAGGCCGTCGTTTTTGCACATGTTTGCCTGCAGAATCGTATCGTAGAATCCTGAGTAACTCGGAAGCTCATCACTTTGCAATCCTTGTTATTGGCTTAGGGTTTAGAGTTTAGGGTTTAGGGTTTAGTGTAGGTCCTTGTTTCGACCCCTTCCAAGCCTTCATTTCAACTCCCATGCGGCTTCACGTGATTTTCCATGTGATTATTTGAGCCATCCAGGCCCGAAACTCCCCCGACTCCCCTGCGCGGATTTGAAGACTCCTTCAAATTCCAAACCCTAAGCCCCGAGGGGGACCCCAATTTGTACCCCAAAATACTATAGTTCTTATCCCAATGTTGGGAATCCCCTAAATCTGGCTGAGGTTGAAGTTGGAGAACGAGCCTGGCTGGCTGGCAGGGAGCTCATTTTCTCCCCGAAGCTGGCTGGTTGGAGGGTTTCAGGTTTTGAGGGCTCTAGGGCCGCTGAGTTTCAGGGTTGTAGGGTATGGGGGGTGAACCCTAAACCCTAAACCTTTTTAATTCCAGGTTTGGTTGCTTTTAGGTCTATATACCATTTTTTTGGGGGGGAGTGAGGAGCGAGCACTTCAGACTGCACGTACTGTGAGACGGAAAGAAGTGGGCTAGCAGTCACCTTCTTGGAGCCCAGAAGCTGCCGTAGCAGACCATTTTAAGGGTTTTAGGTTCAGGGTTTATACAAATTGTATAGGGTTCAGGTCGGGAAATTTGAGCGACTTTTGGCCGATTTTTGACGGAGTTTCCGTTTTAACTTTTGCCCTATACAGTTTACATTCACCGAGGCTTGAGGGTTCAGGGTTGAGGATGATACAAGGATGAGACTGAGGACCAGTATGGTAGTAGCTGATGGACCATATAGATGCTTGCAATTCGGGCGGGCAGATTCTTTACTGCAGAACAGAGGGGCGCTGTGAACCCCCTGTGGCTGGGATGGCATGAAATTCCACGACCCTCAACCCTGAAACCCTAAAACCCTAAATCCCAAACCCTAAACCCTGAAACCCAAAGCCCTAAAAGCCTAATCCCACGGCCCGAAGCAGTGCCGAATGGCATATGGTAGTGTTCATAAATGAGGGTCTGCCTCGTGTGAGCTATAGTCTAAGCTCCTGACGTCGGGTTATACAGGGGATTATACACAGGAGCATTATAGGGCTTACTAAGGAGGATACTAGGAGTTTAGACTATAGCTCATGTGCCCCAAATATTATAATCCTTCATCTGGGGACACCCCAGAAAGACTTCAGATCCTTATAAACCATTATTAGCCACTATAAAGTTCAACTTTCCATTGCAGGCTCCATTTTCTTTTCCATTGATTCTCCATTCCTTCCTAAATCCTAAAGAGTAGCTCCCATTTCATTTCCCGTTCGCTTTCGATCTGATACTAAATTATTTGGCTTACCTGTATAATAGCTATTTGTCCCACATAATCCCTTCAAAGGCACCTCTCAGTTCTGGAATCCCCCATATGCGCTAGAGTCGAAACTCCGAGTATTCCCCTTAGTAAAAACTCTAAACCCTGAATCCTCTATAATACTCCCCTACACACACAATCACCAATCCTTCACCCTAAATCCTAAAGAAAGCGGGTCACATAATTCCCTATATCACTCCTTTTAAGGAGTTCCCTAAGGGTCCAAGGACCCAAATACTGGGATTTTAGGGCCCAAATACCATCAATTTAAATGAACATTTGGGCCCTAAACCCCTATTATTTGGGTCCTTGGACCCTTCGGTGTTTACCCTAAACCCTAAACCTTGTAAAAGTCCTCCAGAAAAAAAAACCTTTAGACTAGGGCTCATATGAGGCAGCTCATCTCCGGGGAGTTCAGGACGCAGCTCATGTTCCCATGCTTGGGGGGGGGGGGGCTCTTGCAGCCTAAGGGCTCCCTAATGGGTTTAGGTCGGGTACTGCCCCCCCTTAGTAACAGTTGGATAACATTTTTAATATGGTTATATATAGCCCTTAATAGGATCCCTAATATAGACTGTTACTGCGCCGGGGCAGTACCCAAGGTTCAGGGTTTGGGTAATATAGGGATAATGGAAAAGAAAATCGATACTACTACAATGGGATTATACAGGGTTTAGGGTTCTGTTATGGAACTTACGTTAAGTCACCAAAGTTAGCAAACGCTATTGTTTACTACAATATCCTTCTTCTGGTGGCATTGGTAGCTTAATTTAAGTTCCTTAACAGAGACCCACACTACTACCAGGGGGTTTTGCGGTGCAAGTAGAGGTAGGCTTGGAGTCTTGCACGCAAGGACAGTCCTTTCTTCATCTTGAAAAGCATTAACAAGATGAATCTCGCACATATAGTCCCCCTAAAGTAGATAGAATATGGCTTTGGGTATGTTCTGGCAAGATCCCCATATACCCCATATCCTATCTACTTACGGGGGACTAGAAACCCCAATATATACCCTAGTAGAATACAGTAGTGTCCAGCTTCTTTTCCATTATCCCAGTGCAACCCTAATATTCTATCTACTGAAGGGCTAAGCCCCACGAAGCTGCAGCATTTATGCTGTTCATGTCGCTTTCAGGACATTGGGGAGGCGGCTGCTTGCAACCAACATGCTTTGACGACTGCAGGGTTCCCGCACGCTCATGCTTCAACTGGGTTGCTGTTAAGGAACTTAAATTAAGGTACTATATTGGGGAAACCCTATTATTTACTATATATACCCAGTATGGTAACTTAATTTAAGTTCCTTAACAGCAACCTAATCAAGACAGTGTCCGGCCTCTGTGAGCTTGTTCTTGGCCGTCTGAGCAAGATGAGGGAACATTTGATTACTGTGGGAGGCGAGGTTGAATATCAGGAGCTGGGATCTCCACTCATGCAGGAGTTCTGTACGCATAAGACATAGAAGACAGAATGAGAAGGAACAATGTATCGGGGGGGGTTCTGATCGTGGGTAAGGTACAAAGCAGAATAAACATCTCGAATCATATCATACTTCCCTGCAACAACCTGACCTACCTCAGTCTCTCTGGTTCCTGCTTGTTGGCAACCAGACGGAACACTTGAAGAAGTCGCAGATTTTCCTAGGTTTGGGGAGAGACCTGAGTAAGCTATAGTCTAAACCTCCTCAAAGGGGGATCAGATAGGGGATCCCATGGGGGAGTATTGTAGCGGTCATTAAGGGGGGATACTAGAAGTTTAGACAAAAGCTCATGTAGCATCTTAGAATCAATCGGGGGAGGGGGTTCAAGACCAACAAAAGAAAGTTGGACCCACAAACCTATAGAAGGGCCCCGCAACCTAGAACTCTAAACCCAAAACCCTAAACCCCCTAAACCCTAAACCTTGTATTATCAGATGCAGCCAGTGCAACAGGTGGCTGCGCCGCTCGAGACTGACCCAATGCTGGAGTCGCTGCCCTCAGCAGGAAAACATGTTTATGCCCCAAGTGTTTAGGATTCTAGGGTACTAGGGTTTTAGGATTTAGGTTTTAGGGTTTAGGGGTAGACCCATGATTAATCAACCCCCTCCTTTTAACATTAGGATCCCTATTTATAATCCCTACTAAGGGGGGGGCTTATTAAACACGGGTCTACTTCAAGGGTTTGGTTTAGGGTTCTGGGATTTTGGAATCTCGGGGTTTGGGGGCTTAGGGATAGGGATGGGGGGCTTTTTGCAAAAGTACGAAGCCCAGGAGAAACTTCAGGGACATACAGGTCTTCTGAGACGATGATGAGGGCCCCCCTCAAGGTTCTATAAGGTTTAGGGTTAACGGTGTTGAGTTTAGGGTTTAGAGAATCTCCCATGTGGTGCTACTTAGCGGTTTACGAGTGAGGTACATGTGCGGTTCGGCAGCAGCCACTGGGGTTGGTACGAGCTGCCTAGAAGTCACGACTATAAGATAGTTGTAGGCATTATATAAGGGGATTCAACGTTGAAGGCTGCTTTTGGAAGTCCGTCTCACAGAGACCGTCTGGGGCAGCTTAAAGGTAGAGATTCTCGACTTGCCCGCTCAAAGCAAGGTAGGCGACAACCTTCCTCAACGAACATCCCGGGATAGCAAGGATCCCAACGCGACTTAAGACCGTGTTCCGCCGAGGTTAACCTGGTTATACTGCGAACTAAAACGTACCATACCCCGGTTTGGTTCATGAAGGCCTTGTGAAATCGGTGTAAGATGCTATGCCATGTCGCCTATCAAAGGCCGGGAGCCTTTTCATAGCCTGTAGGGGTATTTTCAGACATTACCCCAAAAGACAATACTCCGTTTATCTACAAACGGAGAACGACCAATTACGGAGTGCAAAACCCTAGAACTCCGCCCAGTTTCCTTTGCCAAGGCTTGCTGTGCCAGTGTACCAACCGCAAGGTGGAGAACCGATTTCCATCTGGGTGTTCTCAAAATAAGGGACTCTTAGGACATCAGAACTAGAACCCACTAGACGGATTCAAGAGTGGTAAGTTACAGAAACTCCGTATTGCGGATTCGCCAAATGCTGTTTTTGGGATGACCCTGAAACAAGGATCCGACTATTTGGGCCGGGTTGGTGCATAAGGGGAACCTAACTTTGAGAAACAGCTGTTAGGTTTGGGGCTTCCCACACTGTGGAAATTGCAGGGGTTAAGCAGGTCCTTTCTCGCAGAGGCCCTTTTGAGAATTTGCAAGGATCCCGGCGATGACAACCGGGGCGCGTGTGGGGGCGCGTGTGTAACATTTTAGGGTTTTCTACAGCGTGGCCATGCGCGGATATGCGCAAGCCCTGCCGAGATACTGCCACAAACAACTGATTGCAAAGACTCTTGTGCAACATGTATTTTTTCATTGATTTCCATCACAGGACTCAGGATACTATTCATGGGATGTCGACGTCTCATGTACTAGCCCCAGAAAAGTACCGGGTTATGTTGAGCGAAGGGTCGGTATAGGAAAAGCGAGGAGGAAGCGCATGCAATAGGCCTCGGAGAGGCGTGACCCGTGTTAAGAAATTGTGTTGACATCTGGAGGGGCACATGGTTCTTGCCGGAGCTAAATAGCTACTTCTCATACTCATTTTTTAGCAGTAGTGGTAGCAGCAGACTTGTGTGATGATCAAATCAAGCGGCATTTGCTTAAGATTCTTGGAACGTTCCGTGCAGTAGTAGTGCTCGTGATTGTAGAAGCAATGTGCAGGGACGCACAAGGTAAGGTGTCAACACCACATCGATGCACTCCTTTCAGGGATTTATTTGCCCAACGCCACATCAACGTAAACGTGTCCCCCGTTTTTCGGAGCGCAAGCTTCAGCTTTGACAACAGCAGCTTCCATACCCTGAGCCGCCTCTTGAGAATGATTAACTCCTAAGACCTGATCCCTAAACCCCTCACCCCTACAACCCTAAATCCCCAAACCCCTAA
>CAJNIZ010047083.1:0-33440 GCA_905231905.1 Symbiodinium pilosum | reverse complement strand
CCCCCCCCCCCCCCCCCCCCAGTGCCTCCACATCCATGACAGCTGCCAGCCACTTGTCATCCAAGCTACCTGGCTTCATTTTCAAACAGTTAGATGGAGGGATGTAAGCATCTACTGTCTGCAGACTAGCGCATTGGCTGGAGGGATGATAAAGGCCTCACAAAAACTCTGGGAACCATGTAAGCGCTGTGTGGAAGTTTACATGGCCTTCGGAAAAAGATGTAGGGCTTTTGAAAGATGGGCTGCAGAATTTAGATTCAGCACTGAAAGCAAGCTCAAGCAGTTATATAACTGTATATCTACAAAGATTACGGCTGCAGCTAGAAGGGATAAATCCACGTCCCAGACACTGAACAAGTGGTTCATGAACTGCGTCTGCGCAAAGAAATGGCGTAGGGTGGACCCTCCAATCTCCAGGTAGGTGAAGGAAGGCGCATCCAAGCCACTCTTCAAAATGAGGTGTGCCTTAGCAAGCGGAAGAATGGGTGTGATGCAGCTGTTCCAATACGGTTTCTCAGCTTCAGGGACCAGGAAGTCTCAATTATTTGAACGTCAACAGCTGAGAAGCCCACATCACAGCTGGTAGGTAAACCTTCACTTAGCGCCAAGGAACCTTCAGCGCAAGCCAGCTGATGAGATCGTGCAGAATCGGCCCACCGGAAGTCCAGTCCACCTCTGCGAGAATGTAGCCAAGCGCGTCCATTCCCCTGCCTTAGGGCGTCTGTGGACACGACACCCCAGGCATCCAAGTCTACAAATAGTACCTCCATTGGGCCCTAAAGTTTGAATGTAAAGCTAACTTTGGGATACCTAATTGTACCATCGTTTAAACTCCTAGTATCTCCCTTGATANNTATAATCCACTATATAACCCCCCTTCAAGGAGTTTAGACTATAGCTCTTTTGATCCCTACAGATAGGGCCTGTGCCAAGGCAAGGTGCTTCTGCCTTGCTCTTCGTGTTGCTGCTAGCTCCTAGTTTAGTAAAGACTGGCTGGAAGCTTGGTCTGCCAACATGATTCTAGGGACTTTAGGAGGGACCCCTAATAGGGACCCTTAATCCCATTACCATATATAACCCTTATATAGTCATTATATAATCCCTATATCCCTAGGTAGTCCGCATATAAACCCCCACAAGCTACAAGGGTCCCTATTAGGGGTCCGTGCTAAAGTCCTTTTTCAATGATGCCATTGCACTGCGTGACAATGACCATGCCCCAAGAATCCAAGTACCCCAAACGCTGGGGTTTTAGGTACCCTGGAGCCATATCATTTGGATACTTGGCTTCTGAGGAATAACTACTGGAATAGAATTTTGTTAATGCAACCAGCGTACAGCGCCACAGCATACCGGCTAAGTTCACAGAGTGGTCAATGTATGCTTGGTTCACCCAGTGCTTCACCAGATTGCGCGAGCGGTTGTTGAAGAGAGCAATACCTTGCAGCGTCTGCGCAAAATGAATATCTTGGTCTGACAGCGCTAGCGGCACTTGAAGGGATAGCAGCGTCAACATTAGCAGCAGCGCTCCCCGGTGGGGATGACAGTCTTCCACATGGCCCACGCGACCCGCATGCGGGTACCAAGATGAAGCATGCATCCATTGGTGAGATGCAAACATGCGCCCGTGGTCAATCTCAGGCAGCATCTCGATCCTTCATGTCAGAAACTGTTCAGTCTGCGGACTACTGGCGGTACAGACACACGCCCTTTAGGCAAAGCAACCTTTGCTTCCGCACCGCTTGAGCATTATGGCCACAAATCTCGACATGCATTTGTCATGGCCTGGTTTGAAAGATAGAGCCCACTTCCCTCGAATCCTCATGCTTCCATGTGGCATCATGCTACGATCTGCACGGATCAGGTCTTTCACAAGTTGCTCCAGAATCTGCATAATACTTCACTTTTGGTTTTACATGCAGCCATGAATTCCACACCCAAATCCACAAACCAAAATGTGAACCCACCAAAATTGAAACAGAGCATTCTGCACTGCAGCACCAGTCTAGCTGTGACAACTTGTATGGGATCCTGACATGCCTGCCAACCAGGATCCTCAATTTGAGTGGAGCTAAAATCAGACAAACCCCGTATAAAGCTGCGTGCGCAAACCTTCTTCTTGAAGCTGGCCACAGGCTCTGGGGGGTTCTCCTATAGGGATCCAAATATATGAATAATGCCTAGATTGGGCCTTAAAGTCTGTAAGTGTTATCTGCATTGGGCTAGTTGGATCACTAGGGGCTCTCCTAGGGCCAGCTATGTAATTCGCTAACGGTTGTCTTGGCTTAGCCTTGGCGTTTGTGCGTTGCTCGCAAACACCCTGGTCTTCGGAAGAGTCTTCTGCAACTTTACCACTGCCTAAAATGAAGTTACCAGAGTGGGCACCTTTTAATGTCAGGGTTTAGGGTTGACGGTTTAATGTTGGGGTTGAGGTGCGCGGTTATGTCTCAAGTCCAACGGGTGGGTGATTGAGCCGCATCTTCACTAGTCTTATATCGGTTGTCAGTAAGGAAAAAAGAAACAGAATCCCTATATAAGCCCTATAGAATATATTCCCTTATTCCCTACTAAGATCCAGGAATTAGTCAGAGTACCTGTTTCTAATGGGCATGAGGGCTGAAATCATCATGACCTTCACGTTCAGAACATAATGGCCTGTATATTGATCCATGGGCAGCAAGCTTGGCATAAGATGCAAAGCCGCCAGCCCAGACCACATATCTTTTCCATCTGCAGGGGAAGTATTGCTCTCGTGCAAGTTTCCAGTATGACTGTTCTGGAATTAAGGTGTCTTGCATCTGTTGCGGGCTGGTCTTCTTTTTGAATCGATGCGCGTGATCTGCTGCTGTCCCACATCCATGTCGGCTGTCTCGCTCCAAGGCACTCATGGAGCTGCTTCCATGATCCAGGCAGTGGACTGGGGGGGAGACGAGGACCACGCGGGAGTGCCATGACAGGCCTGCTTGTTCATCAGCAGAAGTCCAGCTAGTCGAAAACTGGGTCATCATGCATCCCAGAACCACTGCTGCTCAGGAGCGCTCCTGGGCAAAAGACAGGTCGCCCAAGCAAATACAGTTCCAGCAAAACAAAAGGCAGCCATCAATCCAGCACTACAACTTCTTTCCTCTTGCCATGATCCTTAGGAGGACTCCTCATATTCGGGGAACCCCCTGCATAGTTCAGTCAAGGCACTTGCGGCACTTGGCGAAGCCTCAGACAGCAAACGTGCTATATGCTGCGCCTCGCACTTCCGCCTCTCAGGGTCTCAGTATCCACTAAACTCGGTTGTAATCTCAAAGATTCAAAATCAAGCCCCCTTTACAACATATGAATAGGCTCCCTTGTACAACCAGGGAAAACATGAGTACGACAACTTGCAATCCTGACTTTAACTTTAGGTCCACTTTGGCTCCTACATACGCAACATGGGCCATAATTAAGAAGATACTAGCTCGGCACTTGGACACTTAGGGCATGATGTCTATGACATGGCACCAACTGAAGCTCGAACATGGTGTATATCAACATCCTATAGCGCAGAGATGTAGACATGTCAGTCAGCCTGGAAACGCATCCCCCACAGCGCCCCCGCACGCCAACTCTCCAAAAAGCAGACGTCTAGGACAAGTGAAAACTTCTTACGTGGGCTAGACCATATGAACAGAAGGCAAGTACCACCAGAGACGCTAGATGATATTCCATAGCTCAAGAAAACAGGGAGAGAAATGCAACCATCAAGAAATTCACATGTGATTGAGGGATCCATTGCATAATCATGCAGGCTTCCATTCCATTTACGGTCGCTGATGAAACGTGTAATGCTACGCCTCTTCAAGCAGACTTTGCCTAAAGCATGCAACCCCAAACCCAAAACCCTAAACACTCCTAGACAAGCACCAACTTGGGTTCATGTTCCTTCTGCAACCTCTGCTGATACCAGGGGAACCCTTGGACTGCTGCCCTACAAAAGTTTTTGCACAAATCTTAAACTCCAAAACCGGTAATCCTAAACCCTGAACCTTTTTCCTAAAACCTAAACCTTTAATCCCAAACCCTAGACCCTTGATCCCAGCCTTTAATCCTAAACCCTAACCCCTTAATCCCAATCCTTTAATCCTGAACCCTGAACCCTGCCAAGGCTCTCAACAGGAACTTGGAGCCTCCAGGTCGCACCTCCAGGCATTTCCTGAAACCGTGTGCCATCTGGGTTGCTGTTAAGGAACATAAGCTCGGTTTAGGGTTTTAGGGTTTAGGGCTCAGGGTTTAAGGGTTTAGGGGAAACTTAATCGACTTTCCCATAGTGTGAGTATATAGTGAATAATGGGGCTTTCCCATTATAGTAATTTCTACAGTTCCTTAACAGCATCCTAGCCATGTGTAGGGTCGGGGAGTATAGGGCTTATGGCTGCTAACATCCGATAGTTCTATAGAAAAAGCCCACCACACAGCAACCCCCAGCAACCAGGAACCCCAAGCCCTACACCCTGAACCACTAAACCACTAAATCACTAAACCATCCAAACTGAACCCAGTCTCGACTTGCCAACGGGGCGGAATTGCATTGAGTTGGCATCCCAGGACCAGCCTTTGTGAGGGTATAGTCCCCTTAAGTAGATAGAACATGGCTTTGGCTATTTCATTATAAGATCCCCATATACACCGCAGTCTATCTACTTAAGGGGGTCGATAGATTTTAGGGGACCCCCAGATAGGACCTACCCCCTGAGAAGGACCCTTATAAGGCACTTAGAAGGGAAGGCAGAGGTTACTTACAACGTCTGTCCTACCTGGGGTTTTGTTGGCATCTACCCGATTTGGTCAATGGGCCTGCCAGGAGAAGGGAATGTTTCAAAGTCTCAAGCAGACTTACTTACTGCGGGTTAATAGGGAGTAAGACATTATGTTACATGGGGATTATGGAGGGATATTCCCTCATTCGCGACCACCAGTAAGCTTAGGGTCAAGCAAGGGCTCCTGGGTTGGAGGAGGAGGGGCGCCCTGCAAAGCGAGATCAAACAAGAGCGGTGCAATAAATAAGCTGTTTGCATGATGCTCAAGATAAAGCCCCCTCGAGTATCAAGCAGTCCGCAGTCTGAGTTTTTAGCCCCACTTTGGTGTCGTCTGAACGACAAGGAGCGCTTACTTCTGATTTGCTTCTTAAGCAGTGGCTTTGTTGCCGCCCTAAGACCAACGGGGCCTGAAAGGATGAAAGCCGACAAAAGGATCTTCCGGGCCTGCAGACTCCCAGGTGACTGTATAACCTTACTGCTTAGTTGGGAATGGGTAACGGATCTCTATAATAGCCTCTGTCGATTTTCCCAGAATAATCTTCCGCCCCCGTCCCCCCCAAAAAACAAGGAAGCTAACCCATAAGCAGATAATGCGGTGGCTGGCAGCGAGAGTTCTTCACCCCCGGATCGCAAACCTTCAAGGTCGGCTTCAACCCTTGCTCAGTCAGGCTTACTTTCCCAGGGTCAGATTGTAGAAGGTAAGGGTTCGGGAATCATCAAGCTGCCGTTGCAAGATGCCTGCATAGCTCCACTGTTCTTAGCCTCTCCCAGTCCTCTTGTGAAGCTCTACAGGTAAAGTGGGTTTAGGGTTTAGGGTAAAGATGTGCTCGTATGCAACAAGCCTTGCTAGCCGGATTCGTTGGTGCACAGGTCGGACTGCTCAGAATTCGCCATGAAGAGCCTAGACAATTTACTTAAAGGACGAACCATGGGCAGCCTGACATGTTAAGTCCTTACTCAGGCGTCCGTTGAAAACGTCACGAAGCTCGTAATTGCTACTGCAACACCCGACACCCAACAATGACATTTTCCCACTAGCCGAAACATCCGCCCTGATAATGACAAGTACGCAGAAGTCCTCGCTGTCCAAGCCTCAATGATGAGGTTGCTGTTCTTTTTGGCTACGCAGCCGATGTAATTTGTCTGCCTTAGATTGAGGACTCTCGTATTGCCAACCAAAATCCCAGGAACCTCCCTTCCGCTGCAGGATCAAACTCATGGAACCACCAGCTCAACTTGGGTACTGCAGGGGCCCAAACAAGTTACCAATATCATGTTGAGGTCCTTGTTGAGGTACGCTATAATACGAGCACATAGCCGGGACTAGGACCACAACATAGGTAAGTATCTATGACCCCCCATACAACCGCAGTTCACATTGCATTCTCTATTCTCTTGCCCATGTGATTCTCCATTTTCCTTCTACCCTACAATCATGCATTATCCCAGACCCCCCCCCGACTCTATGTACTATTGTTGGGGCATCTACGTGAATCGGAAAACACTTGTAAATCTTCATCCAGGCAAGGAAGGCGTTTATAACCTGACCGCTTTTCTTCCAAAACTCCTGGACTTCATATGAGTAGATACTTTGTAGGGGTGAACCAGACAATATACTCCTCATATGAGGTACTATAGCCCAAGGGAGGACGGAGTCTGGCAATCTATTGGAGACTTTAAATAGTCAGGCTATATATGCCCTGAGCCCTAAACCCTACACGATAGAGGTGCATGCCGCCACCTATAAACCATTCACCATAATCGATCCCACTACGAACTACCTGATGAGAAGCGCAAGTGAAACTTTGTGTTCTTGACCCCATATGAGCTAGCATCTAAGCCCCTAGTAACCCCCTAAATAACCGCCATAATGCTTATATACCCTGCTATAGAATCCACTAAATAACCCCCTTTGAGGAGTTTCCACTATAGCTCATATTGCCGGTGGGAATTTCGGAAAAAAAAGCCAATTTCAGCTCCACCGCACGCCGGGCCTACTTCTCTCGTTTTGGGGTGGTTTCTCATGAATCACGGTCTTGGGTTATAGAAGCACTGTGAAAAACGCACCAGGGAACATCGAAGTAAAGTCTCTAGATTCGCAGAGGCACGCCTACATCCTTTACTTTCAACCCACATAAGTAACAACTGTAGCCCCCTTACTCTCTTACCGATGTCTCAGACAGTCTATGTACAACAGGACTCTACGCAATAACCTGGAAAAGAGCAACAGAAGGACAGACATTCTTTATGTGGACCATCTGCCCTGTAATAGTAATATAGTAGACATGTAAGAGGGCCCGAATATAGATATACAAACATATGTATGTACATACCCGTATATATATATATATAGATGCCAGTACCCCTTAAAGTTACTAATAGTGGGTGGGGTGTCCACCTAGGATATTCTCTGCCACAGTTACGGGAGTCGGACCATGCCGTCCCCACCCATCACGAAGGCTTGGGCCCCTCGCCTGAGTCCGCACATAAGCTTTGCCCAATTTGGGCCTTGTTACCTTGCATGATGACCTTTAACCCAAAAAGTGAGTATGCAAGGCATTACTGTCAGCTGTTGGACTTGAACAGGCTTACAAGCAGTGCAGTTCAATCCAACTATCTTTAAACGCAACTACTTTCAACCCCAGCCCCGAAGCGCATAGCAGGATGATCAGTTGTCACAATCCTGCACCCTTTCGCAACCCAAGCCGAACAACTGAGCCTGTACTCCTCTTACCACAATACAAGGTAGTTTCCCAAATTAGGGGGACCCCAGTATAGGAAACCCAATTATCTATAATCATAACCCTCATCAGTGTAGCGCTAATTTTGGGGAAGCCCCCAGAAATTTCCCCATGAGAAAGTTTGAAACCGCGATGGGGAAGTACCCTGAAACCGCGGATCTGTTTTCTTGACGTCGTTTCAAGGCCTGCTGCTCCATAGTCCGTCTAAAGACTGGCTTCCTGGGACCAAGCACAGTAGAATCGTAGCCTTTAGGAACATTCCTATGGCCGTCTCGTTTAGGCAGCCTGCGCTATCCGCATAAGCCCTATGAAGCTACACTCGAAACCCACTGAATCTCTAAACCCCCGTAGACCCTTATAGTCCCCCTTAAGTAGATAGAATATGGCTTTGGGTCTATTTTAAGATCCCCATATACCCCATATTCTATGTACTTCAGGGGGACAATAACCCCAATATATACCTTAGTATAATATAGCTGTTTCCATTTTCATTTCCACTATCCCTATATAAACCCCATTAATATACCCCATATTCTATCTACTTAAAGGGGGACTATATCCCTATATAACTATATAACCCCCAGTATACTATAGTAGTTTCCATTTTTCCATTATCCCTATATCTACTGAAGGGGGACTCTATTATTTAAGGGGGGCTATAAACTCTAAACCCTAAACCTTAACTCTAAGCTCCAGCAGGTGATTTCCAGGGGCTGACCATGGCAGGTGAACAGTTCGATCGACTGGCCATGGCCGCTGTGACCCAAGGTATCCAAGCAGGCTCCATACCTGTTAGGTCTTAGATTAGGTTGGAGATTTTGGGATTTAGAGTTTAGGGTTTGGGTTTCCAGGAGTTAGGGACAAAGGCCATGTTTCTGGTTCAGAATGAAGTCTAGCAGTTCAAGAGTTTCAGTTTGGGAGACCGTGCTTAAAGCAAGCAACTGGCAGACCATGCACGTTTAAACACATGAGCTACCGGCTAGACTCCTATCCTTCCCCTTAATAACCCCTATAATAGTCCCATAGAGTTTAGACCCTAAACCCCATATAACCACCCTTCAATGCGTTCAGAATACAGCCCACATGTTTTTGTTCAACCTGGTGAGTGCTCCGGGGCTGGGGGTTTTTGTGCAGGCGGAAGATCCCCGGAGCTCATGAGTGACCTTGTGTGCATCAGTGGCTAAGGAAGCATATTAAGCACACGCATGAGCCTAAACCCTAAACCCTGAAGCCTAAGTTAGTATCAGCAGTATGAACCTAGCGGGGATAAGTTCGAGATGCACAGGTTCCAAATCGCTTATGAACTCCACGCATGTACATGTAGAGCTTGGGCGTGCATGATGCTTCACGGTTGCTGACATTCATGTTTTCAGTGTTCGTATCTGTATTAATACCATGATTCATACTGTTATATAACTAAATTATCATTTTGATATTCTTCGTATTGTTAATGATTTGACGGTTCTGAACAATTAGTATTGAGCCCTTCCGCGGTGTCCAATCATTGATCTGCACTGGCTCCATCTCTTGACAGCCTGCTTGTTGACACAGCCCGTCCACCGCTTCGTCAGAAAAAATCCCCGCACTCACAGAACTCAGCCAACCCTGCAACGAGGGGTTTTCAACAGGCTAAGCTTGCCTTACATCTGCTTTGTATGCATTAGAAACTGCCAATCCGGAAGCTGCAGAACACAGGGAACACCCTTAACCCGGCATCAAACTGAAACCTTTGCATCATGAACTCACTCCCTGCCCTGCCTCACGTTCTGCAGAGCTCCGACATGGGCAGTGTCGGAGATGTTTGGCACATGCATGCCTGAATGTTGTCAAGGGATCTTCAAGTCTCGCAGCATTGGAATCATGAGAGGTTTTCTTGCTGATGCCCTAAATAATGGTGATACACACAACAGCAAGAATGAAAATCAGTCCCATCAGGATTACCACGTGAGCTCCGCCAGAAGACACAGCCATCACTGGCCGGGTTGGGGCTAAGACAGGGTAAATACTTGAAAGCACGAACCAAACACGACAAAGGGGATTGGGCTGGAAATCCCCTGTGCATCTGCCACTTGCCGTTTTGCAAAAGCTTCCACTCAGGAGCACAAAAGCCGATTTGCGGCCAGCCTACCCTGGCTGCATGCCTCCTTGGACAGCTGCAAGGTAACATCCACTAAGCATGCACCGCCAGCTTCTTCATACAAGTAGTAAGTGACACAGGCTAGCTTCGACGCATGTAGGAGCTGAACATATGACACCAATCAGGCTTTGACATGCCCGGCATACAGAATTCCTTTTGTGAATATTCTGATGGCTTGATGAACTGTCCGGTGCTGTATCTGTAGCCGCAGCGCCGACCTTTGTATACTCTACAGACCCTACGCGGTCCAATCCACAAACGATCGTGCCTGCGACAGGCCAAAATCTGCGCCCTCTTCAGTTTCTTGCATTGAAGCCTAAAACGTCTGCTTGTCACCAAATGGATGCTTGCCTGGACCTGCGTCGATATACATATATATATATATATCTTGAGCGTCCACCGCACCAAGCTGTGCAGATTCAGAAAGGCGCTCTTCAAGCGAAAGCCTGCATACAGTCCAGAGTGCTTGTCAATCTGGAGATGTACATATTGGGGCCCCATGCATGACACCTAGGAAACTGGATGCTGATTCCGCCACAGGTCTCGTCATAGCACTTGCTGCGCCCACCTCGACTTTGTGCTCGGACATAGATGCAGCAGCGCGCTTCTGTGAGACCATCTGAAAACATAGTTGCATCACCGTAGTTCATTGCATTTCGATTAAACTGCGAAAGTTGCAATCCTGCGCGGAAATCCACTTCAGCGCCAGCTCCGAGCTAGCCCTTCTCAAAGCAGCTGATGCCGGCACCATAGCAAATAAAGTTGGGGTCAACTTTGGCTTCATGCATGCCTGCGTACAAATGCAAAGCAAGCTGCCACTGCTGTCCCTTACTGCAAGAGCTGATGGCTGCACTGTAGCTGATGACATCAGCATCAACCTCGGCCCTGCGCATGCCGTTGAAGAGGTGTAGGGCCAGCTGCCATTGCTGCCCTTCGTCACAGGAGCTGATGGTAGCATTGTAGCTAATGACATCAGGATCAATCCGGCCTCTCGGCATGTCCGCGAACAGGTGTAAAGCAACAGGCCACTGCTGGCCTCTCTGACAAGAGCTGATAGTCGCGTTGCAGCTATAAACGTCTGGTCCGACTCTAGACACTCGCATGTCTGCAAACAGATGCAATGCAAGCTGCCATTGTTGCCCCTTTTCACAGGAGCTGATGGCCGAGCTGTAGCTGATCGAATCGGGATCAACCTGATCCTCTGCCATACTTGAGAAAAGATGTAGGGCCACTGGCCACTGCTGGCCTTTCTCACAGGAACTGATAGTGGCATTGTAGCTAATGGCATCGGGCTCAACCTGAAACTTCTGCATGCATGCAAACAAATGCAGCGCCAGCAACCATTTCTGACCTTTCTCACAGGCACTGATTGTGGCATTGTAGCTCATGACGTTGGGTTTAACGTTAGCCTCGTGCATACTTGCGAACAGTTGCAGTGCCAGCTGCCACTGCTGGCCCTTCTCACAGCAACTGATCGCAGCACGGTAGCTAATGACATCCGGCTCGGTCGTGGCTTCCTGCATCTGCGAAAAAAGGTGCATTGCAAGTGGCCATTGATGCCCCTTCTCACAGGAGCTCATTGTCGCGTTGTAGGTAATAACGCTTGGATGCAGTGAGGCCTCACGCAAGCCCTGGAACAGGCTCACCGCCTCCTTCCACTTCTGACCCTTCTCAACTGAGCTGATTGCAGCGTTATAGCTGATGACATCGGCTTGGATGTTCGCCTTGCCCATACCTGCGAAGATGTGAAGTGCAAGCTGCCACTGCTGGCCCTTTTCGCAGGAGCTGATGGCAGAACTGTAGCTGATGACGTCCGGGACAATCCGGCATCTTTGCATGTCTGTAAAAATGTGCAGTGCAAATGGCCACTGTTGACCTTTTTCACAAGAGCTTATGACAGCATTATAGCTGATGACGCTGGGCGCAAGATTGGCAAGTTCTTTCATGCCTGCGAAAAGATGCAGTGCCAGAGGCCAGTACTTTGCCTTTGCGCAGGTACTGATCGCCATGGTGTACTCTGGAAGGCCTGGTCGGGGCTCATTTACCTAGCCCCAAACCTGAGAGAAACACATACCCCACCTGCCCACGAATTTCCAAACGCCCTCGCCTAATTTCAGCTTGTGTTTCTCAATGAGTTCGAACAGTGCGCCGACAACATCCGCGCGCTCTCCAGCTTTCAGATCCTGCAGCGTCCGCCGCAGGAGTTTGGGATTCGTCCGCCAGTTGTCCAGATGAGGAGAAAGAAGCTGCTGTACGCTCTGGCTGCGCCTAGTGTCTTAGCTTGCCGCAAAGCAAAAACCTGTGAAGGACAACCAGGACCACAAATCTAAGAACTACATCCTGACCTTACCATATTCAGCATGCTTTTAGTAATGTAGAGGATACGTTGCTGCAGGATGTTTCGAGAATGCGCAAAATGGCTCATGTAAACGTACAGCTTAAAAAAGCCTGAATCCTAACACAAGGCCACGAACCCTTGCCAAAAACGCCAAGTCCAGAACCCTACATACATTTCAAAGCCAAGAGTACTCTCACTCAAGCAAAAATTCCCAGTGCCCAAGATGAATATTCTGTGCTGGCATACTGCTGCAGCCAATACAATGAAGACATCGTGATTTTTTAAAGCACTCCCGCATAATCCCTGCCTGACCTCGTTTCGGTAGATCCTGCCTAGACTGTCAGATATGCTACGAACGCCGCAAACCCCATTGTAGACTCCCTGTACAGAACTTGCAGAACCCTAAACCCGGCCTAAATGGTTTCATGTTTAGGGGTTTAGGGCCAAATTCGACTCTATTTGAGCCATAGCCTAAACTCCTAGTCTCCCCCTTAATAACCCCCATAATAATCCCCTATATAATGCCCTCATATACCCCCCTTTAAGAAGTTTAGACCCTGAACCCTAAACACTAATCCCTAAACCCTATATAATCCTATATATAACCCCTGTATAACCCCCTTTAAGGAGTTTAGACTACAGCTCATTTGGGTACTGGGGCTCTTAGCTTCAGCTCGTGGCAAGTTTCGCTGGCTTCTTCAGGCTCTTCAAGCGGTTGGCAACCTGGGGTCTGTCTAAATTTGTTTGGAAGTTTAGGAAACTTTATTGTGTAAGTGCAGGGTTTAGGGTTTAGGGTAAAGGTTTAGGGTTTAGGGTATAGGGTATAGGGCTTAGGGTTTTAGGGTCTAGGGTATCCAAGTGCAAGCCCCCTAAAACGTCCCCTATTGGTTGTATCCGGGGTAGAAGTACCTGTTATAGCTGGCTTCCAAATACCCTGAACCTCCAACTAAACGTCTTTGGGAATTTCACATGCAGATTATGGCGATTCCGTGGGATTCAACATGTAGGAGTTTGCATTTTTAATGCCATAGGAGGGTATAGGGTTTAGGGTTATCCTACATAGGGAGTATATAGGGATAGTGGAAAAGAACATTTACTGATTGCCAGAAGGTGAAAGTCAAATAGGCACCCCTGTTCTAGATTCTAGTACATCATATAGTCCCCCTTATTCAGTAGATAGAATATGGGGTATATGGGGATCTTATTATAATGTACGCAAAGCCATATTCTATCTACTTAAGGGGGACTATAAGTTTAAGGACTCATCTTATACCTGGAACTATACAGCGAATTGAAGAAAGCCGTCCTAAACCCTGGAGCCCGAAACCCCATACCCGACACTCCAGACGCAACACTCCAAACCCTAAACCCGAATCCCAAACCCTGAGCCCAATTGAACACCTGTAATAAGAATTTCCAAACTTAAGGGCTTCCTTTGAATACCTCCGACATGATTTAGTCCTTATTCTAAACGTGACCCTGGTATTCAAGGCCCTTAACCCTACATCTTTATACATTCTCTGTCTAATCACTACATTCACTACATAGCCCCTACCTTCCCCTCTAAGGGGCGCTACTTTGTATCCTCCCCTAAGAACTTTTTACGAGACGTTCCCCGCACCTCAGCTGACGCATCGTTCAGACCCCTGGCCAGGCTGGGCCTGCCTTCTGCATGGAAAGCCCAGATGCGCATGCTCGGAACAGGGAGAATGGAGAAACAAATGGACAAGAGAATGGAATATGAACTGGAAACTACAGGGTTTAGGGGCTCAGGGTTTAGGATCAGTTTTGAATAGCACGCATGCGGCAGCTTTCCAGATCAGAGTCCGCCCAATACATCATCACGAAACCATAAAATCCCGACTATACGGACTTTGGCAGCATGTTGGTAACCACAGAGGTTCCTGAGCATTCAATCTTTTAGGGGCCAAGGGTGGAATTGGTCACGGCTCCAAGTTCAATTCAATGCTCAGGGTCTGTACTATCAGATTTCCTCTGCTGGGATACAAGTATCCCCTACCCCAATGATACATGCCCCCCCCCACAACAGCAATAATAGCACTTGATAATATTACACGCCCAAAATAGGGTACCCTTCTAGAATGCGCTCAACATTTTGATGTCAGGGGTGTTGAGGTTCCATTTTTCGGGGAAAGGAATTGCAGGGATTAACTAGGTGAAGAGGAGTGTGTGATGCGAGTCACCAGCTTTTGTGGCATGTAGCTTTGATAAACGGCTGCAGGCCGGGCAACCAAACCCTGAACCCTACACCCTGAAGCCTATAGTGAGACCCTGAACCCTAACCCTTTAACTCCCTGAACAGCAGTCAGAGATACATGAAGTGGACATCTATCCGAAAGGATCCACATGATAAATGCCCAAATACAGGGGCGAACGTGTGGGACGCTTCAACATGTGGATACTTGGAATCATGGAATCTGAAAATATTCTGTCCTAATGCGACACTCAAGCCATGCGCACAACCTGACATTTGAACTTGAACTCTCCGAGTTTCAATAGTGTCTGGGTCTGTCGTTGTTTATCTGGGTTGAAGAACCTTATTCTTACTAGTGCTTAGTAAGGTATATGGGAATATAAATGTCCCCATAAAAATCCGTACATAACATTTCCCATATTCTCGACTAGAACCCCCCCCAAGCGTTCACGAAGCTTGAGAGGATGCAGCGCGCTGGCAGTCCAGTGTGCTGGGCTTTTCTGAGCCTATGTAGTACCCTAGGGCTCCCAGTTACCTGAGTAGTAGGTTGCTGGGCTATGTAACTATATATATATATATTTAACCCAGTTCCCATTATTTAGGCAACTGGGAGCCCTAGGGGTACATCCATGGGTTTAGGGTTTGGGGGTTTCCTGGGAGACATGATGGCATGTGAGTGTTGGTGGAAAGCGAATACATTGCCTTTTCAGACCTGAAGCCAGCCCTTTGCCAAATCAAGGACTTGAAGCTTCCATATCACTGCCCAGATGCCCTGCGCCACAGTTTGGAGATACCTTAGACTCGATTTCCTAGGATGATTTGCAGCTTGCCGTCCACTGCCGACTGCAAGCACCGTGGCGGAACTGAGGTCCAGGCCACTCAAAGCCTGCACAGCCAAGTCTTTGTCGAAGAGACTTTCGGGCCTGTGCATGTTTGATTAAATGTCGTGGAGGATTTGGTTCGGGGCTTCTACATTTTGTTCTCAAGGAGAACATAGCTCATCGGCCCTTTTATTATGGCAAACAGGTCACTCATCCTGAACCCTAGTATGGTTTCAAGAAGCTACCCTTCCATAACCTTCGTGTGCCAGAATAGCGGTGGCCATTTAAACATTTATACAGAACAATGCGATATGCAGCTTACTCTCAGTCTTGCGAGTTAGGCTTGTAAGTGTGGATTGTTGAACTTGCTCGTCCCACATGGACTCACTTTTTGGAAGCTACCCTCATCATCATGCTCTGCGGGAATGGCTCAGTAGCATTTGTGCTTGAATTAATTTTACTGCTCATGCTATTCCAAAGATAAGACAGACGGCTATCAATATTGTGGCATGTTTGATGTTCTCATATCCAGCCTTTCATGACCTCTTGTTACAACCGCTCAACACGCTGTTGAAAGTGCAGAGGTTTAAACCTGTGCGACTTGGCCCTGGGGCCCATCCTTTGTTTAATCTGGCTACTGCAACCGTAGCACGCATGGGTCCACTGACAACAAGAATAGTGAAAAACCTAAACCCCAAATTGTGGGTTCCGTTTTCTTTTCCATTATCCCTATATAGCCCCTAAGCCCCTAAATTATCCCTGCCAAAAGCAACAATGGAAGAAATGCTAAGAGCACCAATCGAGCAAGGTCTGCCACCTTCTTATACCCTGCCTGGTATGGCATCTGCCATGAGCATACTTTTGCACAGTAAGTCCAAACTCAGCCTCCATTCCTCTATATATCTCTATATATTATATATGTGGGATTTACCAAAATGAGTGGTACTTTTTGGCGGGCCCCTGTATAATGATGATCCTAGTATTTTGGCATCTACATTCCGGTTCCCCTGTTAGAAAACAACCAGTGCAAACCTCTCCGATTCTTGCTCCCTGAACCTCCACCCTACACGAGTCGCAGGGATCAAGTCCCAGACCGATACATCGCCCAGGGAGAGGCGCTTTGGCAACAGCATTGTAGCGTATTGCATGAGCCTGGTTTAGGGCTTATCTATAATTGTATGGGTCACACATACTAGTTGCTGGTTCATTTAAGCGGTAACTACTGCCAAGCTGTAGGTAATTGGAGTCCCAGGTAGATGTTCAGGACCTGTGGGTCTTATGAGGTTTGCATCTCAGATTTCATTACAGCTTTGGTGCAGGGCTGTAATGTACAGAATTGATGCAGTTTTGCTTTTGGGGTTTGTGGGGTTCCACGTCCAGTGGTGTGGGGCCCCCTAGAAATCGGCTATTCAAGACTTATAGTCTCCCATACATACCCCGGGACAACTTCGCATGTGAAGCAAGAAGCGTAATGAGTCAGCGGCCCAATGCAGGCCAAAATCCAGGCCCTGAGCCAGGATGTTCCCAATCCATAGTTAAGCTTTGATATGGGTGGTTGTCAAAATCATGGTCCCTTTTTGGGTCCCTATTATAATACGGCACCTAATATTTAGGATACCCAAAAAGGGGCCATAATTTTGACAACCACCCATATGCATACCTTTATTTTGAACACGAATGCAGCACAACAAGCGAATTCAACATCCAGCAAATAAGAGCCTAGCTTTCCAAGCGTACCTGCTTCTTAGAAATGCCTAGGATGAAAGTCCCGGAGTCTCACAACACCACCTCGGAACCTCAAGCCTAGATTCCGACAATCCGAGAAAAGTTCCAAAGCCTGAGTTACAGGCGGTTACTCGAGAATGAAGAATGGGCTCTGCGGGTTAGAACTACTGTGCCATTCCATTACGGAATTGCCTTATGGGAGCAGTAGATCCTGAATAACATGGTGGCTTCCACTTTCTTTTCCATCCCCTGAACCCTAGATCCTAAATCCTATAGTTGCTTCCATTTTCTTCTCCATTCTTCTATATTCCCCACTTAGCACCAGTAAGCCCTAAACCCTGAACCCTAAAACCCTAAACCCCAAAACCTTTAATCCAAACCCTACACCCTAAGTTGTGTTCAGACAAGAGACTTCTTGTAATCGTCCAGCCAGACCTCCGCGGCACGAAGCTTGTTCCGGGCGATCTCCTGGTGGGCTTCAGGATCGAGGGTTCAGGGTTTTGGGTTTAGGATTTTAGGGTTTCAAGTTTTAGGGTTTTAGGGTTTTAGGGTTTAGGGTTTTAGGGTCTAACGTTTTAGGATTTTAGGGTTTAACGTTTTAGGGTTTGAGGGCTTTTGGGTTTTGGGTTGCAGGGTTTTGCCCGGACTCGCTAAATTGTGCAGAAACATTGCCTTTTGAACAACCTATGAGCTTTGGGTGCTGATTGGGCTTAGGGTTTAGGGCTTAGGGCTTTAGGGTTTTAGGGTTTTAGGGTTTTAGGGTTTAGGGCCTTTCTGGGTCCAAATATTGCAGCGTTCGTATATATGGGGATGATGTAGGAGAGTTATCGGGATCCACTCGTCAGCTCTCCCTTAAGCACCAACAAAGATCATGTCAGTGCTTCTGCTTTAGGTGCAGGTAGGTCTGGATCCCTATACCCTTTAGAAACCCTAAACCGCATATGAGCTATAGTCTAAACTCCTAATATCCCCCTAATTCCTCTACATAATCCCCTTTAAGGAGTTTAGACTATAGCTCGCATGATGTGGGTTGTGGACATGAACCAAAAAAAACGTCCACATGACAGAACACATACCATGAAAAAATCGAAGGCAAGAGACGTTGCCCCAAACGGCCCTATAGAGCTATACCCAGGCCCCACGCAGGTATATGGCAGCCTGTTAGGACCCTAAGCATATACTATATGCCTGCATGGACCCTTTGGGCTTACATTGCGTGTTGCAGACTTGGAAGTTTGGAAAAATTAGCGCGGCTACCCCAACACTGTAGAATCAAATGGACAGGAAAATGGAACATCAAACGCAAACTGGGACGGTATAATGGTTCATTGGGGACTTCGGGCTTCCAAAAATTAGGGGCACCTCTTTTGAAGCTGCAAAAACAAGGATTATAACATATTGAAGTCCTGGCTTGAGCAGCCCCTAAACCCTAAACCCTAAACCATGGAATTCATTCTCCAGACTAAACCTTCCACTGCGGCTCCTCGCCGGGAACTTCGTAGACCTGACCTGCGAGCCAATGGCGAAGTGTTTGCTGTAGAACAACAGGTTTCCAGGGTTTAGGGTTTAGGGTTTCCAGGGTTAAGGTTTTGGGGTTTAGGGATCCAAGTGTACAAATAATGCAAATAGTGGAGAATCAAAT
The DNA here is from genome assembly GCA_905231905.1 of Symbiodinium pilosum. Lineage (NCBI taxonomy): Eukaryota > Dinophyceae > Suessiales > Symbiodiniaceae > Symbiodinium > Symbiodinium pilosum. The sequence goes on along the minus strand of CAJNIZ010047083.1, from coordinate 15,031 downwards.
GGAAAAGAACATGGAACATGAAATGAAAGCTGGGCTTATAACAGGGGATATATAGGGATCCGAGTATACAAATAATGCCTACATTGGGCCCTAAAGTCTGTAAATATGTCCTACAGTGGGCTATTTGGATCCTTAGAGGTTTAGAGTTTGGGGGCCAAAAGGACATCTGATCTGATGTATCTTGGGTGCTAGAACTCCCTGTACTGTTCGTGGTACTGTAGGAATATCCCCATCTTGGTCCTATATAGGAGGCTTCCACCAGGGATGACACCCTCTGTTGCGGGATCTTCCCTGCAGTTTTGCCCGCCTACCTGGAACGTCGTCAGCCGTTGGCCCCGCCACATACTGGGTGTATATGGGGCTAGTGGAAAAGAAAATGGAAACTACTATTTAGGGTTTAGACTTTAGGGTTTAGGGGCATATCATGCTGGAGGCGCTTTCAGGCCCAAGTGCGGCAATCACGTGCAGAATCATGGGACGGCTTGTAATTTCTGGTACCTTGAAAGGAAGCAACGGATCCGCCAAGTGTGAATCCAAAGCTCCTGTGTCAGTCAGGGCTTAAACTTACGCAGCATCTTCGTGAATCTTGTGAGATTCCTAGCCATGAACCATGTGGATAGTTCCCACAATTAGGTGCCGTAATATAATCTATAGCCAATATGGGCCCAATCTTTGGAGAACAAACCCACTGGATTTGACGACCAGGCAGCGCCTTGCCAGTACTTGGGAGTCCGGAATACGTGGCCCACATGGGAGCAGGGCACATGCTCAATGGCGCCCCCACACATCCAGGTCCGGAAGCTGATCCTCAGAATCCCAGGGTTACTGGTTCTTAGTAGGGACTATACTATTTAGGGATATAGGGATTATATTCCCTTATTCCCTACCAAGAACAGCAAATGGGGCTAGGGTACATAAGGTTTACGTTTTTTGGGGGGTATCGCCGCAAATCCTGAGAGACACATCGGGGATTTCAAATCTAAAAGCTTCTCCAATGGAATAAAACATGATTCCTCGATCGCAGGTCCCTTGTCAAAAAGATGGAACTAGGAGGTCCCATCTTTGAATAGCCGGAAGGGGCCATGACATATTAGCCTCGAAAAAGCAAATCTCCCTCGCAAAAAAGGTCCCCTTCATATGCTCCCCCGAAGATATTACAATCCTTCCCTAGACCCTCCTCCTACCCTCTATTAGGGCCTAAGTACCCACTATTAGGGACCATATATCCCCAATTAAGGGTACAAGGAAGGTCTTGGTCCATACAACTCCAAAAAGTCCTAATTTTTGCAAACTCCGATTTTGGGATCTTGCCAAATTCAGCTGAAGCGGCTCCATCTCCTCGCCACCGTAGAGGCGCATCTCCTTTGCGTGTGAATGCATGTAAACATGATAGAAGCCCTAAATAGGGGTACCCCAATATGGGTGGTTGTCAAAATTATGGCCCCTTTTTGGGTATCCTAAATATTAGGTGCCGTATTATAATAGGGATCCAAAAGGGACCATAATTTTGACAATCACCCATATAGACCCCAAAATCCTACAATCCTAAGTATAGAAACCCCCAAGATGCCATGCCTAATTTTGGGAAACCCCCAGATAGGTTCTTCGTGCGTTGATTTTAGGAACTTGAGGTGCGCTCGAAAGAAGTAAGCCCTGAATTTGGGAGCAACCAAGCAGTGGTCCAAACGGCCACATAGATCCCCGCTTGCGAGGCTTCAGAAATGTCAAGTATTGCCCAGTGCGGTAATATGGTACCATCAGGCAGAATAGTTTGTCATATGGTAAGGGGTATTCGTGTTTCAACCTAAAATGTTTTATACCAGGCGAACGGGATTGCGCGAGTTTGTTTGGGAGTAGCTACAGGGCATGCTCTCAAGGAACGGCAGGGGAAATGCTGGTAATTCAACAAACGCAGAAAGGGCTCCTGTATAGTACTTTCCCTAAGGGTCCAAATACCCAATAATTACGCACTTGGGTATTGGATAATAATAATTACAGCACAGGTTTTGGGTAGCTATATGATTATTGGGTACTTGGACCCTTGGGGTTTGGGAATCCAGTATACTTGACTGCTGCCAGAATACCTGGTCGTAGCCTCCGAGCATCAGGAACCTCGGAGAATGCCAGGCCATCTGTCCCTCAAATGCGGAAGTTTATTAAATAGTTACAAGTCTTGCGTTCCTTCTTCAGGCAGCCGTGGCCATATCTCAGCATTGCACGGCTTGCGCTCCAGCATTCCCAGCAACCGCCAGTACCCTCATGCCGTGAGCCGCAGGGCGTTCAAGTACAGACGCAGACATGTCAAATTTAAGTCCGAAATCCCCGAGACCACACACGCTGGGCACCAACGTCTGAAATATTAGCCCTAACTGTATAGAGGCTTGTATACTAATTACGTCTGCCTTGTGGCACTTGGGGGTGACCTAGCTGCATTTCAAAACGACCAAGACGGACAGGAGCCCTAAACCTTTAACCTTCATCCATCCCTCACAATCTTGCACCCTGCCCTAAGCCCAAACCTTTGAAAATAGCGGAGGCCTCTAGGGAAAACCCCGCCGAGTTCCTGCGCCACAAACAGCTCACCTGTCATTAATGGTGGAAGTCTGTGGAGCCCTCACCTAGCCTCTAGAATAACTAAACAATCGCCATCTATGGGATTCGGGCCATCATCTATGCGTATGCCTACCCCTTCAGCCTGAGAACTCTCTTCGGTCAGCTCCAAAGAGACCGCCCGGCATGATTGGCGAAGGTGAAGGCTGCGTTCCGTCCTCGCTTGGGGGCAGCAGAATCTTGGGGGCAGCTCGAAAAAGAGGTTCCGTAAAAATTAGTGATCCTTTTCCGGGGGCCCCCATAAAAAGGATTATTGAATGTTGGGGTTTATATTGGTGGGCCTGTATCGATCGAAACTATCAAAGCAGTCCTTAGATAAATTTAAGGTTTAGGGTTTAGGGGCTTTGCTTTGCTATTGCTGTCATTGGCACTTCTTCGATTCGCTAGAAACGGCACGCTTACACTTGGGCTTCTGGAACCAAAGCTTTCTCGCATCTCCTCTCAGTGCTGCATGGCATAGCAATGAACCAACATCTGAAACCACAGTGCAAGCCTCTGTGGGTGGTAGCAGATTTTAGGGTTGGTTGCTTTCGAAGCAACAGGGGCGTGGTGTAGGCCTCCAAATTGTACAGATACCCATTGGGTAGTTTCCATAAACAAGGTGCCCCATGGTGACTTCAAAATACTATAATCCTTATGATGGGTATCCAGAAAGGTACCTCTTATTTCAGGAAACCCCACATGTCTTCGTGCACACAAGTCTTCTGCAGACTTGCTCTGACCAAAAGAGGAAGTCAAAGCAGGTTGCAAACCTACCCTGAACCTCCTCGTACCCTCACACAGGGGTAGACGGTCCCTAATAGCAGATGTGGAAGGTACGTAGAGGGTAGATGGAGGGTATAGGTAAAAAAGCTTCAACTTCTAACCTTGAACCTACAAGCCTAAACTAATACCTGTCCTATTCCCCTTATTTCATCACCCCTGCGTAGCTATCCTCGGAACTTGGAACTACCCAAAGAACCCAAAACCCTACATCCTGATTTCCTTAGTGGCTCTTGACTGCCCTCCCCCCCAATACTCATCGGAGTCCTGCCCGTAGTCTGCCACAGGCCATGGCCGTTGCCCCAGGCTCCAGGAAAATCCTTGGGCGAAGGGCTTAGGCAGCTTACCCTCTAGGCTTCATTGTTCAGAGTTGGTGGCATATCATGCCCCCGATTATACGAGAAAGTGTATCTTAAACTTGGAAACCTGCCTTTTGGCAGCCTCGTATTATAACCACCCGCAAGGTATAGGGGGATCTTATTATGATATTGGGCAGTTCCATGTTCTATCTACTTAAAGGGGACTATAGAGATGTCGGTCTTCTTGGGGTATATCAGAATGTGGGTTGGGGGGGACAGGATTTAGCAGAAACCTCAGTCTTGCATGAAACCATAAACCCCAGACCTTAACCCTAACCCTCGGGCTTCAAATGTACAAACTATACCTACATTGGGCCCTAAGTCTGTAAATATTACCTACATTGGGCTATTTGGATCCATAGGGCAATCTCTGAAACCCAAACCAGGCCGATTGCGAAGCCGTCCAAGGAGCCAAGAACGCCAATCCCGTCGCGCGGCGATGATGTGTACTGAAAGGTCTCCTGCAAAAAAAGCGCTCGGGTCACGCCGGTCACACTGACTCTGTGTCTGAAACTCGCGTTAACATATCAAGTCATATGAAACAGAAGAAAATAACTTCTAGTCTGCACAAGCCCAGAGAAGCTGTAGCTGCAAACTGGATTCTCAAGCGCAGATGGTAACTTGTGCCAAGACTCTGCATCGATGCTGTCCACCTTGGGCAGGACGACCTTCTTTGGGTCCTCCTCCAGCATGAAGGTGTTTACGACCAGTCAAGAATCATCAAAGTTACTCTAGCTGCGTGTTTTTTTCCTTCCTGGGTCTTAGTAGGGAATATAAACCTATATTATATATATACTATATGCCCATATATTTGCTACTAAGAGCGAGTAAGCCTATTTAGTGTAGCTGCGTCTATTTTCTGTAGGGAACGGGGACCGTGAGCCCTGGCCGAAACCTCATCCTCGGACGCAAGCTAATGTAGAAGCCTCAACAATTCGAATACTTACTGGTTCAGTAGGGAATACGAGACAATAGGGATTATATAGGGAATATACTCCCTTCCTCCCTACTAACAACCAGTAAACCTCATCCCTAGACCCTGAAAGATTAGAACATGGCTTTCGGCATCCTTGCCAGCAAGTGGTCCTACACAAGCAAAGGTATTTCTCAAATGGCAGTCCCCCGTTTTCTATTCAAAAAGAGGGTCCAGTTCATTTGAAACCCAACAAATCAACAAATCCCAAGAAAACTGTATAAATCAGTTTGAGAACCCACCGCAAGCACTATGCAACTTATGTCCTGGAAGCACCTTATTGAAAGAAAACCTTTACACCCTATGCGAAGTGATCAGCCTTGGCATGCTGTGCACGCGGGGATCTTGGGGGGCATACATAGCTTTAAGCCTCGAAGCCTCTGCATCCCCGACTTAAGACCTAGGCCACCCGCTTGAATCTCCATTCTCTTAAGGGTTTAGGGTTTAGGGTTTGGGGCTATATTGGGATAATGGAAAATAAAATGGAAACTACTATTTAGGGTTTAGGGTTTAGGGTTTGCATGAGCTATCTGGGCACCCCTGCAAGACTTGCAAGCATCAGCGCATAATGACAACCGACTGCATTTTGGGGGCACCTGAAGGAACCCAGTGGTTTAGACATACTGGCACAACAAGATGCTTAACCTTACTGGTTCCTAGTATCCTAGTAGGAAATCAGGGAAAATTACCACTGTATAATTAAATTCCTCTAAGACATATTTCCATATCCCCTACAAGAACTAGTGAGTAACGGCTTCCCGCAACCAATTCGTCGCACATGTAGGGCTCCCTGTCAATCTCTTGAGCATCAACCTAAGTAGCAGAAAAACTCTTGGGGCTCCCCGCAGTTTAGGGTTTAAGGACCTTTTGGTTGGCTCTGAGCTGTATTCAATATAATATCGACCTCTTGTATTTGGAATTTCAAAAGAGGTGCTGGAGCCAATCTGCCTGGTTCTAGAGAGCTCTCTGAAGCAGCAACCTCATCGCAAACTATCTGCATCATCCCAGCATTACCCCTGCACCTGTGCAGCTCCATCTACTCCCAGATGATAGAGTATCTCCAGGAGCAGCTTCTGGAATTAACGGCGCAACCCTTAAAAGTCAAAACCAAGGACAGCTTGTTTCCTTTAGGGTTTAGGGTTTAGGGTTTAAGGTTTAGGGTTTAGGGTTGATACCACTGCTTGTCTTCAGTGGTCCCAAAGTTTGCAAGACATGTAACACTAGAGCAAAGTAAACCATCAGGTACAAACAATATGCAGAGGCTGCTCCTTGATTCTCGCTAAGAGTGGCTGCATCCAGCCAGGAGTAGCCTCGATATGGCTGTCCTGAGAGCTGGAGCTTCATAGGGTTGAGGGATTAGATGTTATGTTGGGTTTTTATTGGGATAATGGAGAATAAAGTGGAAACTACTATTTGGGGCTTAGGGTTTAGGTTGAAGTTTGGGGTGTAGGGTTTCAAGTGTGACGTCTAAGCTTTCCATACATGGGGCTGTCCTCAAGCAACCATGGGAATTCCTTACCAAACCCTAAGGTTCCAAGTCCCTAATAATCATATACTTACCCAAAACCAGTACTATAATTACTGTTAGGCAAATCCCAAATACATGACTATTGGGTATATGGACCCTCGGAGAAACAGAAGTGCGAAATGGCTGTCTCGAGCCGGGCAAACAAGGTCCAAGTCTCCAGGAAAATGACCACGTCGCCCGTGGCCCTCCAAACGCCCTCCATACCTGGAAGCCGCAGAGTCAACGCGAATCGCCTCCCCCAATAATGATCCCCTAACCCCCTAGTAAGAAACACTCACCCGCGTATAATGAATACCTCCCAGGGTCTTGATCATTGGGGGCATGCGGCGTTTACTGTGCTAGGGGAGATTCATTTGTCTGATTTTCAGCTGGTGCTCGTGAAGTGTACACTAGGTAGTTTCAGTATGTTTGTGGTGTTCACGCCTTGAAATGGTGCCTTATTGGAAGTAGATTCCATCGAGCCCTATGGGGTTACGCAGGATGTTCGTGCATATCTGTTGTGGAGCAAGATGGTCCTACGGGCGTCCAGTGGAAATCCCTCAATAAACTTCGTCCGTTACCGCATCTTCAAGGGGGGTGGTTTATGGGGGGGGGAGGTAACCTAGTAATCCCCAGTACTACCTAGTCTTGCCGTACTCGAGGCTTGCCCCAAAGCTAGGATACCCTTAACCCTAAAGCCTATCTGAATTAGACCTGGGCATTCCCTTGTGAAGATGTGCCCTCTATGAAGCTTGCTATTACTACTAATATGACTAATACTATGTTGCCATTACCCCCAAGCCCATAAGCCCGAAGCCCTGAGCCTTACATAAACCCTAAGCCTCAACCTTCTATGTTTGCATAGTATCATCAGATATACGCATATCCCTTCAGGGGGGACCCAAGGGACCTAAGCTTGTCCCCACTTTTGGAAAACTCAACGTTAGGCCCAAGGCACGGGCCATCATGAGCCCTCGACGCTCGCCGAGCCGCACGAGCTGCGTCTTTGGCAGGCTCTGACCTGGGTTTATAATCCCCCTTAAGTAGATAGAATATGGCTTTGGGTGTATTATAATAAGATCCCCATATACCCCGTATTCTATCTACTTAAGGGAACTATACTTGTTTGGTACTCCCCCAGGAACAGCCTGTAGTAGCGTGTGGGGTTTAGGCTTCAGGGTCTAAATTTGGCTTAGGTTGGGTATTGCGCCCAACCCAATAACAGCCTGTCATATGGTTAATGTAGGGACGACGTGCCACTACAATATTCTTGTTCTTGATAACTGACTGTTGCCGGGCGGGGACAGTACTGGAGCTTGGCCAAGATTTGGTACCCTTGTGAACCCGCAGTATAATAGGTGCCGAAGTATCTAGGGGACCCGGTACCCTCAAATTCACTGTGCTCGTGACAAGTCCTCCACATAGGGAATTTCACAAAGAAGGCGGATTACTCTTGAAAGGAGTTTCAGGGCATGTTGGGTTTTGGGATTTGGGCATAGGGGTGTGAAATTACTGTCCGGGGTTTAAAGGTCTTTCAAAGTAGGTGCCCCTGGAGGGATGTATCAGGGATGTAGAGGAAGGATGGGGTCCCTATCAGAAATCAGAAAAGGATGACAATTGGGTCTCCGTTGTTGATGCGCCAGACTTGTGCAAATACAATAGGGCTTTTGTTGCTACTCTTTAATTCTCTCTTACAGCATATGCTGGGCATGGAGCACCGACACAATTCATGCGTGCTCTCGCTTCAGCACAAGGAGCACTCTGCTGACATGATTTTCTGCGAATGGTACTTGTCTTCCGCAAGTGGAGTATCCCGCTGCAAATGCAGTGCAGAAGGCATTTGTCAGAGAGTGGTTCTCGTGTATGTACCGCTGGAGGACCAGGAATCTGCTGATCAGCATCAGCACCAAAGGGACTCCACCCACAGAACTGCAGCACCAGCAATGCACCTGCAGAAATAGTACTTAGTGCCGCAATGCCAACCAGAAACCCAATACTCTGAAGCCCACCATATCGGAACCCTAACCTCCGCGCAGCAAAGAGGCAGTACTCAGCAAGGGGCACCTGTAGAGCTTCCCAGTGCTTCTGATCGAAGCGGTCTGTCGGAACGCTAGCGTCATCCAGCAAAATCCTCAGAGTGAGTGATCTGCATCTCTTCATCTTGCTAGCCGACTGAGATTTACAAGCCCGTCCACGCCAGTCGTCGATACCATAATCATCGATGTCATTTAACGCTGACCTCACATTAAGGACTACCCCCGCATGTATGAAATCCCGCCGCCGGAACACCATTATAGCAAGCCGCACGTTCATAAAGTCCCGAAGACATGTTTATAATTTTGAGGGCAATGATTTTAATGGAATATCAATTAACTCTAAATAGACTTTGAAACCCACATTTTTGGCATTATTATTCCAGGGCTCCCCCAGAACAGAGATAGATCAATCGAGGGGGAGGGGCGTGTTAATGCGAGGCCAACATTACTGAGGTTCTTGCTCCATCTCATCACTGCCGTTGTCATGCTGCACGAGTAGTGAACAGATCAGCTGCTGTGACTGAACAGGTCGTACCGCTGCAGTAGAGATTGACTGCATCCCGCGTCAGGTCAAAACTTCTAGCCATGTCCACGTACTGTGGCCAACGTCCTCGTAGATGCCGTCCAGGGATTACATGACATCCTCCAAAAAAGGAAGCCTAGGAGAAGCGGAACCTCCTTCCCTTTAACGTTCTAAGGCATCCTTCCAGAGCAGACATACCTGGATGTTCTTGCGGACACCAATGGACACCAAGCCCGTTGCATTGGATAGAGTTTGATGAGTTTCTGTGCATTAGGCGCGTGGTCTGGCTTGGGTGCAGACGTCAGTTTGGGTCTCAAAGCTTAACGTGACCTGGCAGGAACCTCAGTCAATAGAGTCCCCCGCATGGCACCACAACTAGTTGATACACAAATACCCCAACAAGCACAGCGGTTCGGAGTGTAGAAGCTGCGGCTCTGAAACCTACAACGGTGCCCGTGCTGTTCACAACTTCTCGAGAATCTCTTCAGAAGCCAAGTTGCAGTTGTGCCAATAAATCCGGGGGAGAATGGTTCCTTGGTCGCTCTCATGTGGCGGTGCTTGTACACATAACATATAACTAACAACACGCATTGCGCTTTTCCTGAACCCCGAAAATACATCAAGCACCGTTTTGTCATGGCAAGCCAACACCGGTTGTCAGATGGGCTCAGAGCATATCCCAAACCATACCCTAGGGATCCAAGTACACAAGTGATGCCTACATTGCCACCTAAAGTCTCTAAATGTTATCTACATTGGGCAATTTGGATTCCTAGAGGTACCCTAACTAACAGGTTACGATTCAGGTGCATTTCCAGGAAGGGCAAACTGTCTCGTCTGAGCTTTTTTTGAATTGACGTAATAATTATAGGCGTCACCCAAAAACACTGTGTCATTTTGAGGTCTATTTCAGAGACCAGGTTCCATAGGATTTACGTAGGACCGTAATGTTGGCAATTATCTAGGCCCTAAACTCGAGCACAACCAGGTCCCACCAAAAGGGAAAGGACAGCGGAAAAAGGTTTGCGCTAAATCCAAATTCCTAAGCCCTAAGCATGAGCCCTTCTGAAGCAACCAAAGCCTAAACTCCAAAAACGCAACCTAAAACCCCAAACCAACCACTATAGTCCTGGGCGAAACTGGCACCCCTCACTTTGGGAGCCTCCCTCCCCTTTCGCAAACATCTTAGGAGCTGGCATTGAGGTAAACCCCTATAAACCACAACATCTGCACAGTTCCATCTTCTTTTCCATCTTATTCTCCACTTTCTGTTCCACCATCCCTAAGTGATCCCTGCACAACCCTCATCCTAAACCCTAATCCCTTAGCCCTACGCCCAGCCTCAGCCCTGAAGCCTAAGCCCTAAAGCCTCAGCCCTAGATCCTTAACCCTAAACCCTAAACCCCTAAATCCTAAGCCCTAAGCCCTAAACCCTAAGCCCCTAAGCCAGCCCCTAACCCCTAACCATATCCAGTCACTGGCTGGCCGAGGCTCAGGATGGAGTGCAAAGTCCGAAGCAGCACCGAGATGTGCTCATTGTGAAATACCTCTTGGGATACATAGGGTTATGGGGATTTGGGGTTATTTAGGGTTACATATTGGGTTTAGGGTTGTATAGGGTTTAGGGCTCTCTCTCTCTCTCTCTCTGGTTTAGGGTTTAGGGTTCTCGTTTAATAGGGCGCCCCGCGTGCTGATTTTTGAGCATGTTCAGGGCTATTTAGGGCTATGAATTATTGGATTAGGGGTTTTGGTGTAGGGCTTCTCGAAATGAGGGCCGCGCGTTAAGGACCCTGGAGAAAGAACACAGAAATCGCAAAGGGATTGTATCGGGTCCTCTTCCGTGTTGTCATGGGTATGCTTTGAGCGACGGGATATATTTGAAGTTGCCATTTCATTTTACAGTTTCTTTCCAGTTTGATTCTCCTACATAATAAGCCTAAAAGGCAATGGTGTCCGTTTCTTTTCCATGCTCCCCAAATAATCCCTACATACACTCTTGATGCCTCGTTTCTGAAGGATTGCCTATGGAGCCCTTGCTAAGTTCCCGTCAGCCCACGAGCTCCTCCGATGGCTCTCTGTTTAGGCCTGAGTATCCATTACAAGGAGCTCCATAAGCCAAATTAAGGGTCCTGGGAGGGTCCTGGTGGTTAGTTTCACGGACTATGAGTTTGACTTTGGAATCTCATAGAGAACCAACGCACGCATGCAGGCCTTTCTTGATTCTGAGCTAAGTGTACCTTCGGTCAACGCGCTTGAGGCTAAAGCCATGTTCGATAACTATGCACATGGATGGCAGAGATGGAGTGTTCTCACCGATAAATCCTCTACTGTCCTTGAACATCCTACTACTGTGCGGGAAACGGAATCTCCCTGGTGCATGCCGTGGATTTGAAATGCGTCAAAGTCAAAGCTCCGTGGGTTCAACGAAAGATTAAGAAGCTTGGGCTTGCTGGGTTTAACCAACCCGAAGGGTCCTAAGTACCCATATGGGGTATACTTACCCAAACCATAAGGGCTACAGAAACCATACTTTGTACCATATAGGTACTTTGGACCCTTTGGGCAATGCTGCCCCGTTTCTTGTTTGTCGCGCCGCAAGGACAGATTGGTCCATAGGCTGACTGAATTCTCGGAAAACAGAGTAGCACAACGGAGCGAGCAGACTGGTTTGGGGTATTGAACATGTAGACGTAGAGGCATATGATTTTACAAAGTGTATGAGGCAACCGTGCTTTCAGTCATTCAACTCTGAAATGAACCAAGTCAAGCCACCACGATGATGGTGGCGCTTGGGAGGTCCGCAGGGTACGAAGCATGCTTCTGCCGGCACGCCTCCGTTGGGACGCCGGAAACTTTGGAATAAAGCCAGGGGTTATGGCTAGTCATTGGTAGAAGTACTCGCATGTACCACCACCACCACCACCACCACCACCACCACCACCACCACCAAACCCCAGTTTCCATGTCAATTTCCATGTTCTTTTGCATTTTATTCTCCATTATAGGGGGATAATGTAACCCCTATATTGGGGTCATGCCCACCACTGTTCCTCCTCCTTCTGGCAGCCAGTCTGCAGGGCTGCAGGCTGCCAAGTGGCTGATGCCCAGCTTTCTGACTTTTCAGTGAACGTTGGATCAGAATCCTGTAGCCCAACCGCATCAAGAAGTGGACTCTGATAGCTCAGTTGAGAATCTGGGGTCTATAGGCAAGAAAGCGTGGAAAGATTTCAGAGCATGGTCTCATTCTTGCTCAACTGAAGCATGGCCCTTCTCGAGCACAGTCTGCAAAACAAAGCATCACTGTGAACTTCCCGCAGACATCCTTCGCAGAAACCATATCGCGACACATGCGGCTGTCTTATTCATACTGGCACAAGAAAGGCAGAAACAACAACTCATGATGTCTCTGAAGCATCAGGCTTCTGAAGCGCCTCAGAGCGGACATCCTGCTGCTTGCGGTCCAGAGAGATGGAGTCACTGACCCTCAGCTGGGGCACTGCATCCGGCAAAAGGTTCCTTATTCATCTTAAGGGTAACTATAACTCATTGCCTCATTGTGGACACTGGTGTGGGAAGACCCTCCACTTTGCAAAATCAACCAGCTGCTAAGTGCAAAACACCACCCGTCCAGACTTGATGTTCAGTCTGGAAGCTCCAAATTTGACGGTGCTCACGCTTTATTCGCTTGATGCGGGCAGAGAAGGTACCGACCCTCTGGACAGCCCGAAGCTGTACCTAGTTTCCTAGTAGAGAACACTCCCCCAAAAATACCGCCTAAAGAGGGACACGTGGGTAGGGTTGTTTAGAGGTTATGTTCTTCTCATCAAGTATTGTAACCAAGTGGAGAATAAAAGCTTAAGCTTTGTTGGCGCTGCATTGTCCTTCTCCAAAGTACTAGTCAGGGTTCATGCCGCGCGAAACCTTGCACCGGTTTAGTAGGCTATCTACTCTGCGGTGATTCCTGCGGTCTAGGGCTCAACAGCATCCAATCCCAAAAAGACACCAGCGCAAACATCATGCCAAAACCAAGCCACTATTTGCCCTGAGCGCTGGGTTGGATCTAAGTTTCCTACCCTCCAGGACCCTAACCCAAAGGGTCTGTAGTACCTATATGGTACAAAATAATTATGGCTTCTGTCGTAGTAATTTCCCTTATGGTTTGGGTAAGTATACCCCATATGGGTACTTAGGCCCTTTTGGGTAATTTATGCCGAACCTCATCAGTATCTCAACAACTCAACCTCAGAGCGAAGGCTCTGCAAACGTCACGTCCAAAATGGGAAAACAAGTGAGCTATAGTCTGAAGTCCTAGTATCCCCCTCAATACTCCCTATAGTATTCCCCTATATACTTATATAACCCCCTTTAATAAGGAGTTTAGACTAGGGCTCAAGTGAGGGCCTGAGCTAGCCATGGTGCCGGGAGTTGAAACAAAAGCCACGATGAGCTTCTGTGCGCGCCTGGCAAGGAATCTTCCAGCCTTCGCGAAGCCCCTAAACCCTACCCTAGAAGCCCAGGTACCCATATAATAGGTTCTTGGGTTATGGATAGTATAGGTTTCTATAGGGAACCAAGGACAGGAACCGAATATATAGGTAACTGGGCTTCTAGGGCCTAAACCGCCGAAGACCAGGGAGATGAGACCACTGTTGCAGGAAATCCAGATCGAGTAAACCGGCAGATCATGGTTAACACTTTTTACTGCAAATGGGCTCCCTATGGAAACTCTCATATAGTATATTGGGGGCTGATATAGGAATAACGGAAAAGAACATGGAAAAGAGAATGGACAAGACAATGGAAAAGAAAAAGGAAAATAGAATGGAAAATCACATGAGCATAACATGGACAAGAACATGGACATTAAGTGGCAAAGTCCTACGTCTGCCTTCGTTAGCATCACTGCTTTTCTATGACCCTAAGATGCAACAGATCCTTCTTGCTGATCTCTAAGCAGGCCCATATCCCAAAAAAAATGAGGTCCCTCATTCCTAAACCCTGCACACCCCCAGATATTCTCTCTAAGGGATTTGGAACACCAGTAGAAAGTATAATTTCAGCTAAATATTAGGACTCTAGGTAACAGAAATTAAAAACCATTTTCAGGAACCTTGTAGTTCTCCCAATTTTGTACATACCCTTCTGTAAGCCTATAAGCATCCCTACATGGACCATAGTCTAAACTCCTAGTATCTATAGTAGTCCCCTATACAATCCCCTATATAACCACCCTTTATGGAGTTTAGACTATGGGTCACATGGACCCCAGTCTTGTTGTTCTCCAAGCCAAGCCTTATCTGTGAGGCCTTTAGCAGGCAGAGCAACGGTAGGTCGGCGTGCCTTGCCTTGCTGCTTTGTAGGGAATGTGGTAGTTTCCCTAAATAAGTTGGCTTAAGTGAAGGAATGGGAAGGCACGTAGAAACTGCTATTTAGGGCGGACTTCGCTAAAGGAGTGGGAACGAAAATGGAAGCTGTCATTTAGGGCTTAAGTTTTTAGCGTTGAGGATCCAGGGAATTGACAAGAGAATGAAGCTACTAGGGTCTTGGGCTGAGGCCTTACCGAGGGGGTTGTCGAGGGGCTGCTATAGGCATACATTCCTCATTTCCCTTAACGTATCTTAAACCTTCAGAGAAGGCTTGCGGTCATGCTGGAAAAGCTGAAGCCGTTGAATTAGTCGAGAGGATTTCTGTGGCTATTCGGCTATAGTTATGTAAGGGCTAGATGGGAAGAACATGGTTAGGTTTTCCGGCTTCTACATTGCTTGGCTATGTGTTGAATTTCACATAGGGATTCTGGTTTTGAGACCTTTCCCTGGGGAAGGTACTGTATACTAACATGCCGTAAGTATTTGTAGCACCTGCCCCCTGAGCGATCGCGAGGCTTTTAACCCGTAGCTGCGGCGCACCTCTGACATTCTTGGTACATGTATGCCTTAAGGAACTTAAACTAAGCTATCCACACTATGAATGTATGTCTATAAGCTGGCTGTGGCTCAGCTAGCTGCAACTAGGGTATTGCTGGGTCAGAACTCAGAGTGAGAATTACCAAGTACCCATCACAATGTCCGAAAAAGAGCTTGGGTTTAGGGTTTAGGGCTTTGGTGTCTAGGCATCGAAAAGATAATTGCGAAAGGAACTTTCCTGAGTTGGACTGTTTTTGTGCCCACCCCGGATGCCTGACAAAGGTATGATGATGCGCCTAACAAACCCTACTGAATTGAAACAAATCTCTAGGCTAGTAGCAGGACCTTTTTGGAAATA